>JAYKQN010000021.1:2025000-2232500 GCA_036785175.1 Eupleurogrammus muticus
TTTGGCTGGCATATTGTAATTAACAGGTATACAATAACCACCTGTGAAAACACATCAACTTTGAGAATATATATATTTTTTTCAAACACTAATTTAATTTGAAAGGCACTTGTCACAACACAGTTTTGCTAGATGTTAAGATCTATTCTAACATCATTATTTAAATATAGTTTTGCAAATTATATTTAATAAAAATTACTACAAAGCACTTTTAACTTGACAAGAAGCAGTCTCATAAAGCCTCTGTTGCGTCTTTATGACCTACATAAGCTAGCACCATCAGCCAGAGGATTGGCTATTTCTATACAGTTATTCCGAATGCCTCTGCCTGGGTCAGATTCCCTGTGGTCGAACGGAGACAGCGAGCAACCTCAGCAAGAACAACAAAGTGAATCAGAGAAATAGAATGTTGTTTCTCCATAGCCTTTATGTTCTAAAGCTCTTAAATGTTACCTCTGAGTATGAGTGGCACCAAAACTGAATTTACATGCTTCATCATCACTATATTGTGTTTATTAATGTTATATAGAGCCACAAATTGATGTGTTAGAAAAATCGTTTCTCTACATAGAGCCACTAAAATCAACTGTTAACTATAATGTTTACAGTGAGAAACTGTTACCATAAATAACCGTAATTTAATGGAAAAATACAGTGTACTTTTTAATAACCTTTACAGTAATTGTATATAGAAGTGAAATACAGTAGTACTGTTAAACACAGCTGCCAGTATTTTACTGTAATTTCACACAAATAAGTTTCAGTAGATTCAAAGGAGTCGTGAAGGTGACACATATGCAGCGTTGCAGTGAGTGCGAAAAAACCCCCCATGATTTTCTGAAATCTTTGGATGTTGTCGAATGGCTGGAATTACTCAAGTGTGTGTGTGTGTGTGTGTGATCACTGAGACCTGCTGAGAGCACCCCGTGCACCCAGAGGGGTGGCAGGGGACAGATGGCAGGGAGGGACGAGAGTGGAAGCTGCCAAGCAACATTAGTCACACCCATTACTCACCGACTCTCTGCTGGCAGACAACAAGTGACTGTGCCCCTGACGTCTGCGTAGCAGGAAATTCTCATTAACAATTTGCACAGGAAGGAACAATGGGGGAGCAATTAGAGACGAGCGAAGAGGCATTAGAGAGCGCAAGGAGGGATGAGGAGGGAGACCTCCTCTATGTTGTCATGGGATGCATCATCATTATCATCATCATCATCACCATCATCACCACAACCCTCTGGCACGGCACTGCACGCAGACATCCCGTATTCTCCTGGGTCTTCCTGCCGAAAATGACAAAAAACGCGAGTGAAAAAGCTGCAGCCGGCGAAGTGGCAGAAACGCCGCTAATCTGTCCGGATAGAGATATCCGTGTGTTGGGGATCGCGTTCCCCGGTCCAGTGCCTTCTCCGTCATCCCGGAACATCTAAGGACAAACACGTCCGATGCGGCGTTGATCCCTGCGCACAGAAGTGTGATCTAGGCCAGGCGTTCATTTTCCCCTTTTAGAAGCCCGCTAATGAAGTCACAAACAGGCTGACCCGGTGGGACGTGCCCAGCCTCCCGCAGCAAAGATGTAGGAAGTCTTGAGGACTAATTGGCAGCACCCTTGTTTCCACTGTAATTGCACTTATCTACAGAGTCACCTTCGAGGGTCATTAAGAGGCTCTGGATTAATTGAGCAGAGCATTGCGGAGAGAAAGGGAGAGAAAGGGAGAGAGAGAGAGGAGCCGAGCGGAGCAGATATTTGGCCCATTACGCCGATCGCAAACTTTCCCGGAGTCTGACACGTCCGCTCGCACAGGACACTTCCAATCAGTCTGCTTAATCGCTTCTCCGCTGTGACTAGCGGACGCTCGCAACAGTTTTCTTTTTATAGAATTCTCAGTGATCATTATTTCACAGCCCTACTCCCACCAGCCCTCTCTAATGGGTCAGATTCAGCGCTTTAAGAGCGTGATGGAGTAATGACAGTGCTTTTAGCTCGCTCGTGTGCAGGGGGGCGTGTGGAAAACAAGCTGCAGAGTGGGGCGAGAGAAACGTTTGGAGTGGGATGTAAAATATGACTATGAGGCAGCGTGTCTGTGTGAGAGGCACCGTGTTATAGGCTATATGTGTAGCCTATAACACATTTCTCATCACATCAAGGGCACATACAGAGCCTGCCAAAATAGAACCGAGGTAACCAAAGTGTAATGAAACCCAGTGCTTGGGGAAATGGCTATAGTGCGTGTTTTGGCTTACTTTAATGTTACACTAGGAAAGGCTGAAATTAATTTTCAAGGTCACTTGTCGTGGAGCGAGCCTATGCAGGCAGCACTTCGCCGGGTGTCCTCCTCCATTGTGTGTTCCACTGCTGCCACTGTAGTGTGTTATCTGCAAGGCTCATAAGTTTGCTCTGAGGCTTGGGCTCCGGCTTTTAGTCAATGTCATCGGTTTGGCGAGATCAGCTCTTCACTTTTGATGGCTCAGCAGGTCAGCGCGTGCGTTTCCGGGCTGCAGGTTACCACCTCAGAGATTACAGCGAGGGACGTCGGTTTAGCCCTCCGAACGTGCTGTAGCAGAATGCAACCCCCCGGAAGAAAAACACTTTGCCTTTGTTCATTTGCATGCGTTTTTTTTTTTTCGCCAGCAGTGCGTAGCTCGCCGTGGAGTGGTTGATGAACCAACCGAGGGGCTTAACCTTCTCTGATGCTTTCAGATTGATGCATCTACTAGAGTTCTCCCTTTGCTTTGTTTGCGCGCACGGTTGGATTAGGCTCGCGTCGCCGCCGTTTGAGGGAAAGATGGATGTTGATGGGCCTGACCTTTCATTTGCGTGCTCCGCCATGCGTGGCGCACCAGGAGAGAGAGAACGCCTGTCAACAGCCAACGTGTTCTGTGTGCTCGCTGTAATCTCTTACTAAAACAGCCGTGGCGTTCTCATTGAGAAAGAGTCAGAAGCCGGACGAAAAGGGCATATCTGTGTTCTCACTTTGTGCAGCACGCGGAAAAAAAAATAGAGCTTTGAACAACTGCATTGTACGAATGAGAGAGAAAGAGAGATAGAGATGGGGGGGGGCATTGACTGTAGCAAAATGTCAACATGATAAATCCAACCTTTACAAGCAGCCTCTGCTCTAAGCGCTCGTGTCCCAGAATTAATAATCAGAGATATAAAATTGTTTTGGAATAATTAATCCGCCATGGTCTGTCACATATTCCCTCTGTGAGGTCTATAAATCCTGCTTTAAAAAAAAAAAGTTAGGGCTATTATATATATATATATATATATATATATATATATATATATATAATAGCCCGATATATATACATTGAGCGCTGCCCTGCGAGTTGCCTTCGGGGGAAAAAGGTGCTTTTTATTGGCTGAGAGGATGGCGCTTGTTAAACAAACCTCGCCAGAACTCGGCGGGTGTCAGGCCCACGTGAAAGAGAGATCAATCTCCCTGACCTGTGTCAGGCCCCTGATGGATGAAGCAGGAGACGGGGGGAGGGGCTGTCAGTGTTTAAGACGCTTGTACCGCAGAGACTAAGGCCAGCCTTACACCAAATGACTTGTCAAGTAATTTCAACTGTCGCAGACAAATTTCCAATAGCAGATTGAAACCATGAGTGTTTTGCTGGAAATGCGGTGAACTCCCCTCAACTCAGTTGTTGCTGTGAGGTGCTAATAATATTTAGTCTGGGATATAATAAGAGTTTTTTTTGGTCTTGACTCATGCAAATAGTGAGGTTCAAAGACAGGAACATTATCAACAACCAATAGGTGTTCTGCTTCTCGCATCAGACAGGAATCAGCAAACTGAGTAGACAGGCAACCTGACGGCGTGAGACAGCTGTTAGAATATTTATGTGCTGATAGAGATCCGTGCATAAAATAAATATCCATAAACTGTTGAATGAGTCCAGTCGCACAGAAAACGTATAACACGGACCGAAGTATGTCACATCGATCTCGATGGATGTTTCATCTGCTCAATAAATAATGCCTGTGAGGTGATGACGTATTTGGAGTCGTATTCAATTACTGAAGAAAGAGAAATCGGAAAGTTTCATTTCGTGAGTGTAGCATGCACAGAGACGTGTGAACATGAACAGGAATTTATTCATTGTAACTTCACCTTAAACATTTTTGCTGTTGCAGTTAAATGGTTACCATCATTTGCACAAAGCACACACTTTTCCTCGTGTTTTCAATTTACCAACGCAATTATTGACATTGGAACTAAGCACACAATGAGGAAAGTAAAGTTTTGGAACATTTAGCTGTGATAATATTTGCAGTCAAAACAGACCATGTAAATACACACTACCTCTGTCCCTCCAATATCAATCAAGGATATTTAGATATCAAATTATCTAAAAATTACACTGATGAATTTGAATTTTCCCAACACACCCGTGCAGATACAATAAAATGTTTTAGGCCATGAACATTTCTCCTTTCGTGTATAAATGTATCTATTTAACATTCATCCGTTATTTTTCCATTCATCACTTGATAAATGACCTGAAGATAAAACATCACGCATTCATAGAACCTTCATTAATGTAGCATGATTTATAGTATTGTTTAATTTAATATCAGTCGATGTGAAGCAAGCTGCTGTAGGTCCTCCATAGATTTAGAGAAAAAGATCTTTACAGAGCTTAATGAGTGTTCACAGTGTTGCACGGTGGGGGGAAAAGATTGATGGCTTTCACCGAGATAAAGGCAATCTTATTACATGGCCATTAATAAAACATCATTCATTAAGTGGAGTAATAAACCTGCCGTCAGTTCTGTTGACTCCAACTGACAACTAATCAATACAGTCTGGGGAATTCAAACTTCAGAGGATATTCACCGTTAATTGTACCCTTTTACAAGAAGCGAATATTACACCTAGTTATTAAGTTGTGTTGCATCCCTAACTGCATATGAATATAGCTTGTGTTGTTTCCTTTGTCAAATGGTCAATTATAATATTAAATGATGAGGCAGGATTTGGTGCAGGATTTGAAAAAGAAACACGTTGTTTAGAGGTGGAGGCTTCCTACTAAATTTGACATTTTCTTACAGTAAAAAGGTGGCAGCAAGAAACAGATTTAAATTTCAGATGCTTGACAGTATATCTTCATTATTGATACCATTAAGTTTTACTTTTTGTGTGAAAATATGCAGACGAAGCATTCTGAGAAAAGTGTTGATGGTAAAAAGTGGGATTATTGTGATGCACACACTTGTACATCATATTATACAGCAGATATCCCAATATCACTCAAATCCAACTTTATTCAACTTATTCTTATAAGTTATTTCTTTTTTAAACAAAGTAAACAATATGCCTGTATAAAAGAGGACTCCTGTTCAAAGTCACTCTTTCTGGTGACTGAAAACATTTGTGAAGACATTAAATATGACGTTTTAGAGGTTGTGTCTCTTAGCTTGTTCTGTTTTTCAGTGACAGAGCTTTGATTACAATTTTGCAAATGAGAAATACAAAGCGAGTGTCAGACAACAACATCACAGAATCCCATAAAACACACGCCAGTCGGATGCCGTGCCTCTTATGGCCTAATTCTACCGTACGCGGACTGGAAACGCCTGATGCCAGATCCATCAACCCTCACCAGCGTGCAGCCAGACCCACAAGAACTACCAAATTCACATATAATAGCCCGAAATACAGTTGCGAAACGTTTCTATATATAACCACATTACCACCGACTATTAGAACAAGTCTGTGCTGACCTGTTGAACTGCATTGTCTAGGAAATCACTGTGGGTGGCTACAATTTTTGTTAATAATGTGTGTCTATTTAATTTCAGCTGAAACCTAAAAAAACTTGTCCATGGTGAAGCGGGGTGAAATGAGACCTAAAACTGTGATTTCATGGCTAGCTCCGTCCATTATGCTGTTTTAAGATATAGTACTTTGAAATATGATCCGCAGTAGTGACAGGGCCTATTTTATTTTTGGAAATAAAAATAGATGCTTTTGTGTTCAATTCCCCGTCGAGCACGATCTGCTTTGTGCTGATTTGCTGTGTCAAACTGCATAAAATAGAAGCTCTGCGTATCTGCTGCGGAGCCCTCCGGTCAACCCGCAGCTGGTCGAGAGTTGGTACGAGTACACGCACTGATTATTATGGGAACGGATTGGATCAACCGAACCGGATCCACACGTGGTGTAATCTGAGAGTTACTTCTTTTCACCTGTACCTAATAGAATGATTTGTGATCAACATCGAAAGTCATGCTCCTCCACTGGGAAGCATAGTATTTCTCCCACTTATTAGCAATGGACTTTCTGTTTAAAGCAGTTGGATATAGATCACTGTCATTTGTTCAAGAGTCAGAATGCTCACATAAAATATAAGTTTATGACTCTCTTTGGTGCATGATAATAGAAGTGAAATTACGGTTAGTAAGCATGGCTTATATTGTGTGTAATTTCAGATCTAACGAAAACAAGTGTCATGCTAGAAATGATGGGCCTATTAAAGCTTGGTCTCAACATCATGGATGTATAATAATATCTGAATATTGCATCGGAGGCGAGGCCCCTTTATTCCTGTGAGAGTTGTTTGGTGTAAGTCAAAAAAGCCACTTCTCACTTCAAAGAAATATTCGATGAAGGCACAACACTCATATACTCTATGGGCCTGTCGGCCAAGACCAGACATGTCTGTCAGCTATTTCTGGTTTAGCACGCTGGCTGACTTGAATACGGATCAAATAATTAAGACCTACAGCTCTCCTAGGCTTTCTGAACATTATCAGATCAGATGGATTAAATTCTATATATTATATAGTGACAATCTAGGCCCCTCTTATGGGGCTTGTGACGTTCAAGAAAAAACATATTCATCATTTTCACAGCCACTCCTTTTCCTATGATGTCGTGTGGGGGGAAAAATGACTTTTGGGTCATAGCACCAATTTACAGAGGTCAAAATCATAATTACACAGTTTGGCCACTGTTTCTGTGTGAATAATTGTATGGTTTTCTGTTTAGGAATTCTACTTCTACTTATATGATGAGGATAAATGATTCTACTTGCATCATTTTTGCAAGATTGCAGGATTTGAATGCACGGCATGAGTAGGTTGATCCTTTAACATGGCCCAGGGATCTTTGGCGTGACCACATGCTGTCCAGACCAAATGTGGTCTAGCTCTCAATGCACCTTGGGTGCATATGCATGTATGTTTGGAGCTGTCCACTTGTGAGCTTATCACCCATGATACAGGTTTATAGCAGATGTGCTTAGGGCAATCTATCTATAAGGCAAGGAGTATCTCTCAGTTTGTACTTTGCATATCTCTCTGATTATTATATGTCTGATATAGAATGGCTTAGTTGTGTAGTTTGTGTGTGGTGCAATAGGGGGAAAATTTCATCATATATCATTAAAACCTAAGGTCCTGTTTGTGTACTGAGGTAGCATAGAGGGTAGTGTGCTTGCCTCAAATACTGCAGACCCGTGTTTGTGCCCTCACTAAAGCATTTCTTTGCGTCTGTGCTACAAAATATATATTTCACCCAAAAAAAAGGGTAAATAGCTATACACTTGCGTATCACACAGCTGTCTTTCCCTCAGTGTTACAGCAACAATTTGTAAAAAAAAAAAACTTCACGTGCTGTCATCTGTCTATAAACTACGGTGAAACTCCAAGACGTCTTCACAGACCCTCGGAAAATCCCGACATTAGTGTTTTATGGATGAAAAAAAATCATTTATCATTTCACCATTTACTACACATACTTTGGTCAGCAGATCAGTGCGTGGGATATAAAAAAATCCCATGCATCCAATCTGTCTACTTTTCTATAGTTTCTATGGGCACTGAACTAGTAGTTAAACTTGAACAAGCAGGGCCATTCTTTATGGTAGCGAGGGTTTTGCGAGAACGTGTCCCTACAACTTTCCCAGTATTGTAAAGTGTTAGAAATATTATAAATCAATAGTTTGTAGTTGTCACAACATGTTTAACTGTTTATGGAATACACTTTAATAAAGCATATACTGTAAACTGTATGTGCATCATAAAACATATTGCAGTTGTTTAGTTGATGTATATTAGAATCTTTGGCAGATACGGCTGCCAAATATATGTCCCCACCATTTTCCAAATTAAACCTCACTGCAGTCTCAGAACAGGAACTTTATCATAGTTTGAGAAGTAGCTCAGGTCTGTCCCTTCAGGCAGATTCTCGGAGGTGATCATTTCCTGCAGCAGATAAAGTGGTAAATGCAGCTTTACCTAAGTGCGAGAAAGTGTGTGGGCGTGATGGAGGTTACCAAGAGTCAAGAGAAAATAGTTCAGAAAAAAAATATCATGGGTGGATAAGAAGACAGATTAAGAGATTACCATTTTACCACGCAGCACATTCTTCAGCCTTCAAACCGTGCAGCGTTTTTTCTCTTACGAGTGAAACATTGGAAAAGGAAATATACATCTTATAGCTACATCACTGAAAAGTGCGAGATGAAATGGAATCTCCAAGTATCTTACAGGGGAACTGACATTTTCCAACCAGATTTCTATCTGTTTGAATGTGGAGTAAACGCAGCTGCAGCTGCGCTGTGGTTCCATCACGTTTTCCCTTCATCCAAAATGTATAAAAGAAACAACATAAGGAATTCAGCCTCAGTAGAGACATGTAAAGATGCTCGCTCACTATG
This sequence comes from Eupleurogrammus muticus, assembly GCA_036785175.1. Classification (NCBI taxonomy): domain Eukaryota; kingdom Metazoa; phylum Chordata; class Actinopteri; order Scombriformes; family Trichiuridae; genus Eupleurogrammus; species Eupleurogrammus muticus. The sequence continues at coordinate 2,033,674 of JAYKQN010000021.1, forward strand.
TTCCTGAACGCTTTTTTTTTTTTTTTTTTTTTTACACCTTCAGTAGTGGACTGGATTAGGGTTAAATATTTTTTTTTAACTGAAAATGACATTAATCAGATCCCAGGATAAGACAACCAACATTTTTTTTTTCTTTTGATTTAGCCTATAGGCCTTATGTATGTGTATGCATTGCTAAATTCCCGAATTGCATCAAATAAATACAGGTTCTGTTGAACCTTTCTTCAGAATATTTCTCATACTGACATTCTGAATATTTGCACAATCCACTTGTTGATACCCTGGAACCCTTGATAACACGCCCACACACTTTTGCATTGTCATTCTCTGTATGTCTGCTTCCACATGCTGGTTTTCCAACAGTTTTTAGTATTGCTCTTCTGTTACATTATGTTCCTTTTTTTTTCTTTTTTCTGTTACATAAAACCAATATATCCTAAACCTTATTTATCCCTATATTTGTGGTTATTGTTATTATAAGTGCTAGTGTCATTAGATTAAAAGTATAATGTATGTGCGCTTGGCACGTTTCCTAAGTAAATACTTGTAATTTGCAAATTGCAATTCAATTTTACGAATGATGATTATCATCATCATCAGGCTGATATAGAGATAAATAGATGGCTAGGGAAACTGGACATATATTTATATAAATATAACATTTAAATTACGTTTGTTGTACGTTGAGCATTAGAAACAGCTTTATAAATTGCACATGCAAAAAAACAAAAGAAAACTATTGCACATTTTCTATTACCTGTGTATCCAAGTTTAAACAAGCACTCGTCAGCCATATAGCATGACTGGAATTTAACTACAAGTACATTTACTGTACTCATACAATTTTCAGGTAACTGTGCTGTATTTGAATCTGTCCATTTTGTACATGACACTTCAGCTCTACTACATAGAGGGAAATATTCTTCCTATTTCACTCTAGTTATAGACTTCTTTTGATACTGTTCAAATGCAGATATAAACATATAAAAATACACATTGTTGAAGGTGAAACGAGTGGTTTCCCTTTTGTCTTTTGACATCTGACCCCCCAAAAATCTAAGCTTTCTGTCTTTTATTGTTGTCATGGTAATCAATCATGAAGTCTGTGATTGATTTTTTGATTTGAATTTTTTAAATAGTGCGCATAGGACATAGACTAATTGACACAGGTTCTCTTCGGCAACTAATACAGGTCCTTCTAAAAAAATTAGCATATTGTGATAAAGTTTATTCTGTTCCATAATGTAATGATAATGATTCAACTTTTACTTACTTTAGTTCGGAGTGAGAGATAGACAGGAAGCATTATATTTTTCAGGTGATTTGCCAAAGTTGCTATGGATTTGTGATATTTAAGTTTTTGTCACTGTGTGGCCACACGTTTAATTTCGATTATTGGAATAGAACACTGTTTTTCTCCTCTCTCACTCTGTTTACCTGAACGCACCGAGCGACCTGGGTAGTGTTGGATATAACAGCCTAGCTTCGGCGTTTACCTTTTGGCTCTTGGTTATCAACAACTAATTAATGGCGTGCAGCGTGCTGGACACATGCTCCAGGTTTGCATCAACGCGGCACTTAAACACCATCCTATAAACCGCACCGTGGCTGCTGGAAGGCGACCTGTGGGACGCTTTATGAAAAGTGCCAAAGCAACAGCAGCATGAAAAGAAAAACCTACTCCTAGTGGGAGGACGAGGAGGGTGAGGACTGAAACGCCAAGAACACACACGTCCAAGATGAGGCGACACATGTGCCCCCCTGGGGGAGCTAAAACAGTAACATGAAGCTCTGATGCTTCACATTAGTATCTAATGATGGTCCATTTAATAATATATCAGTCACAGGGATGAAACTATTTGCATACATACGTTTTGTTGATAATACCTAAATACTTTAACCACATTATCTTACAAAACTTGTTATGGAATATTTGCACATTTCTGTATTGATACTACTTACCTTAGAAAAAGAATTTGTCTATGTCTTAAATACACTGATACTTAGCATCTGATTTCATTTTACAATTATTAATATTATAGTAATGCAATGATTTGTGGACTTTTTGCAGGACTGTTATTTAATAAGGAAGCAATACCAAAAACAGATGTTTCATTAAAATGCCACAGATCTTAAGGTGATTTAATGGTTGAACATAGCAATTGTTAAGCAGCCAGTGTCTGGTTTGAAGATGACAGTGTGTCAGACAGAGAGAGAGGAACCAGGCTCAGAGGATCAGCTGTTGGTCATGTGTGGATTCCCACGTGTGTGTGTGTGTACACATGTGTACATGTAGATAAGCGCATGTCACACATTGAACGTGAATGTATTTTTTGTTTTCCTGGATTGAGACGGCAAACAAATAAATAAGTGAAACTGGGTGAAATGGGTAAGTGAACAAACACAATTCTGCACTTTACATGTAAAATCACATCGTGTAGAAAAACACCCTGCACGAAATATGCATAGGTGAATGTGCTGGTAGTACAAATGTGGCGCTGGTAATGTACCGATGTGTCGTGACTGGGTCAAAAGCTCTTTTGACACAGAATCGGCAAATTTTCAGATTAAATATAATCTTGCCATAATAAGCCTCTTTGTGTCAGGCTCATAGCAGATGCTGCAGCTCCATTGTCTGTGCTGGCGCAGATGACAAGATAAAGCTAAACGAATGAAAGCTACAGGAAGTGATGTCATAAGCGATAAGCAATAACAAGGACACCATCAGATACAGAGCTACGTAATTTGTCGCTCCATCTTCAGAATTGACTTGCTTCCTTTTTGTCCCTGCTCTTTTCCCCATAGCATCTCTTTATCTCAGAGCAATAATTAAACCCATGAGGGAGTATTTTATGATGGACATATAAACCTGTTTAAAATGGAATTAAAGATGTTATCACACAGGCAGAAATAATGAAATGCTTTGGGGAATTACAATCACCGGCCTTTTCTCTCTCTCTCTCTCGCTGGTCCTCTCTGCCTGAATCAGAAGGAAACAAGCCCTCCCTGCTGAAGATTACACAAGCCATTTGACTTGTTGCTCTCGGGAACTTTGGCGTCGGAGCGATGAAAGATGAATCCCTAATTATCGCGCATTCATCATCCATTTATGCGCAGGCAAGGCGTGCTACTGAGAAAGATGGACCCACATTATGGTGCAAATGATCCTTAAAATTTCTCAGGTTGAAGGACTTTTTTTGTTTTTGCAGAATTTTCCAAAAGCCAATGACAAGGGGGGGGGGTCATTTTTGTAATAACTCAGTGTGAGCGGTTCATTTAGGAGGTGGATAAAACAGGGCACGGAGCCGGGAACAACCTGTGAGGGGAGAGCTGGGCACAGCAGGTCTCCATTTTATTTCTAGCTACTGTTTTTTTTTCATACTAGATCCACCATAATCAGACCTCTCCATCCAGACCTATTACACTCACTGGGTCACGGTAACCCCTGATGAAACTTGGTAGGCTCTGTTCCATTACCCTCTTTCAACACTAATGACACTGAGAGTTCCTCTCTGATGCACAATAATGCAGTGCTGTGAGAAGGTGGGAGGCGGTGTGTAGTAGAGATAACCAGTATCTCATTAACAGCAGCACATTCAGCTCCACTGCTCTTCCAGTGAGGACTAAAAAAAAAAAAAAAGGGGGGGGGGGGAGTCACTTTTTGTTGCAATGAAGCCATGCGAGCATTAAAGACTAAGAAAGGATTAGCTGCAGCTAATGAGTGAAGGTGACCTTTGGCTTTTATATTCCACAAAAGGTAAAAAAAAAGGTGCAACGTAAGCAGGTCTTGAGTTTGAGTCTGCAAACTTCATCAATGCATTTACTCTGCACATTGAATGCCCCCAATACCAATTATGTGATTTTCTGTGGAAATAGTAGAGGGGGAAAGTATCTACAAAGACGTTTTAATTCTATAATCTCCACCACGACGTAATCTGATATAAAGTCATCCGTCCACTTGGTTCCCCTGGAGGCAATTTGCACTGTCTCTGAGCTTCACATTTCCCCAACATTAACTGCGCGATTAAAAACTCATTTCAGATGCAGTTCCACAGTTAAGCACCTTTTCCTCTCCCCGGTTACAGTAGACTCTCATAATCCTCCCTGTGACGTACGGCTACTCCTTTTTTTTTTTTTTTTTTTTTCTTTTTCCGGGAAGCCGTGCCACCCTGACACCGCGCCCGAGCGTTTTAATTAAAGGGAGGAAGAAGTGCACTCGGGTGGACGTCCCCGACCCGAGTTGAAAAGTCGGCCGCCTCACTTTCGGCGGGAAGCCGTCGACGACACAGAGCGGGGAGCCGTGCCATTAAACAGCGCTGCACTCTCACACTCAAGGACTGAGGCGTCAAATATTCGTTGAAAGGGTCCATCGGCGTTCTGTCTTTTGAACACTTTCCTCTATTTGCTGGTTGGTAATTTATTTTCAGGCTGAGAGAAGCCCCTTCTCAAGGCCTCACTGAGCTCTGTTGACATTATAGAGCTTCAGTTTGAGAGCACACGTCCCCCCCCCCCCCCTCCCCCCCCGTCCTCCTCCTACCAGCAGCTCCAGCACAGACCCTTGACAGTCAAAACTATCAATATGTTCGACTTCTTTCACCATCTGATACGTTGTTTATTGTCACGTCTGGGACAGGGCTGGATCCCTCCGTTGTAACGCCTGCACTTGAAGATTCATTTAACTCTCCCAGACTGTGAAGTGTATCGTATCATCACGGGAGCCTGAGAGACTGTGACGGTGACCTTGGCAGTGCACTGGATCTTATTTCCCCCCTCCGTGTCAAAGAGAGCGGCGTGATGGGGAGTGGTGATCATGGTGCGGCCTGCGTGTGTGTGTGTGTGTGTGTGTGAAAGAGAGAGACAGAGATTGGGTGGAGGCTGGAGAATCCCAGGTGATGAGAGGGGAGTTAGAGCCCCAACAGTTGTGCCGCCGTTCCAATTCTTCAGACGCCTTGGAGATTTATACTTTGCCAGGGAGCTCGGCTCGCTCCGGTATTGATCCGTCCCGGAGTCTTTACATAACACGTGGACGCCGCTCGCTCGGATTCATAAATAACCGCGCTGAAAGCAGGAACAACCACCATCGTTCATAACCGAGAAGTCAGGTCATTTTTAGCCCGCAGTAAAGAAAATGAGGCGATTGCGAGTTGCGCCGCGCAGCCTGAAGCCTATGAGGGGCGAGCCGCGCTAATTTATTCAGAGACGTCTCCGGGAAGCAGCGTAATAGGTTGATTCATGTCAGCACATCAACCTCATCCACAGTTTGTAACCTCTGGCGAGGGTTTCACACATCATTTGAATGTGAGGGGGACAAAGAAAAAAAAAAAAGATGAATCTGATTGTTTCCGTGAAAGTTCTTGCCAACTTTTCAACTGCAGTCTTTCTCCCGTGGAACTTTGGCAAGCTGTGTATTCGTGGCAGATGAATGATAACGAAGGAGAATCATCGGGAATCCTGCCGATCCGCGCGTGATGTGAAGTGCAGCGCTGGATGTATGATGGTATTAACTTGCCGGGTCATGCGAGCGTATTGATCAATGGAAAGAGTTCACCGGCGGTGACCTTCATGATTTGAGGAATGTAATCAAATATGTATTATCACAGCCCTTTCCGATGACGCTTATGGATGCAGAAACATTTGGAAAATGTCAGGTTCTCGCACATTTATATTGCCGATGAACCCTCTCCAGTTGTAATGGACCTGAAGGAACAAACGCAGTTGAGTGGAGGTTATTCCATTTTCACGACCAAAAAAAAGCCATCTTTTTGTCTTTTTGTGAGGACGGATCAATTTATGGTAGTTGTAAGATTTGAGAGTAGCAGGATGCACCCATTCAAATAATGGCAACATGCTTCATGGGCTAGATATTCCACTACTTGTGAATTCATCAAGACATTGTAATCATCATATTACCTTTTTAAATAACATCTTGAGGGGGCGGAATGTGTTGTTATTGCATATAAACGTTATGACTGGGAGAAAATCGAGAGCCTGAAATAGCATGAAAGGAACAAGAAATAACCCAATAGTGAAGGTATATGATGAAGTAAAGAGTCGTGGCTGGATAGGCAGGGGATGGAAACGTCCGTGTCCAGTCTGTGGCAGGGCCGTGAGCTTTTCCTCACAAAACCTCTCAATTGCTAAATTGGCTGTCAGCAGACATCACGCGTTCGTCCTCTTTGTGAAGCAACAACAACACTTTCGCCGCCTAAGCTGCTCTGTTTGTCTGTGCTTTTTCTTTTTTTTCTCATCAAGAGGGGAGTGAGAGTGAACTTTTTTTTTTCCTGCTTCTCCGCAGTCTGTGCATCATCTTCATTCACTAAGTGTGGTGAAAAAGACAGAAAACCACCTCAAAAGCAGAGAAGCCTTTGTAAAAAAAAAATAAATAAAATAAAAATCAAGCTTTAGAAAACTGAAACTAAAATCTATGCATGACGAATCTTATTCTGGCTCTTGTTTCACTTAATTTCCTGTGAGGTTAGATTGGCTGATGAAAAAGAGAGAGAGAGCATCACCCATCACGGCAGATTCTCAGCTATCCATGTTTGCTATTGAACTGTGCTGAGTGCAAATTGCTGTGTTTATTCCTAAAATGAATTGCATGTGTCCATTGATTAGTGATTGATTAGATGTTAGACATGCATCCATAACAACAGAGATAACAGAGAGGATCCATACGGCAGGCAGACACAATATGGGGCAACACGCTGGCCGCAGAGATTATGTGCGTGCGAGAATTGATTAAAGCGATCACAGACGAGTGGGCGCTTTGGCTTTGTTACAGACACTGACAGGAAACGCTTCAAGTCAAATGTAAAAAACAAAAGAATAGAAAAAGAAGAAAAACAGGGGACTGTTTCTGCCACAATGTGGAAAAAGCCACTTGTTTCATAAGCAACCATTTAAAATGCTGTTTTGGATGGATGTTATAATATATCTGGCCTTTAAACAATCATCAAAAACAACACACACTCTGTGTGTATGGTCACACTGTTCTCATGCCTACCGATGCACTGGAGAGCTACGAAGCAAATGCCATTGACTGGTTTTTAATCACTTTCTCAATTTCATGTTTCAATGTCAAACTCTATAATCATATAAATAAGTAAAAAAAATGATTTATTTTCTTCACACAGTTTCTGAAAGGGAGCTGCATTACTTATACATTCCCACAGCATGAGCGGGAGAGAATGAGTGAGAGTGAAAAGTGTAGGTAGAGTTCTCTCATATGGGAACACTTCGGCTCCCAAGAAATCAACATGAAGCAGAAGCACATAACGTGCAGGATTTGCTATAAGGTAATATCCTCAACGCAATAAATCTGTTAGATCATCTCAAGCAGAAGCGCAATCACTCATACCGAACAAATGCATTGTGTAATTAAAAAATAATCGTTTTGAATAATCGTGATTTCAATGTTGACCAAAATAATGATAATATATAATCATAATAATGATTTCTTTTTTATAATCAAGCAGCCCTAGTAGCTGCCCATTAGTGTCATTTGTTGAAAATGAATAGAGTCCAATAAACCTCTATATTTCTCCCAAAATGTCTGAAATATGAGTGATTAGGTGTTTTAGAGGGGACTTAATAGGCCTTAATATTCAACCGAAAAACATTCACATCACAGATTTTTTTCCAAGAAGAAAGTCACATTAGTAGCAAAAAAAATTTAAGGAAGACCAATCAAGGAGAAGTTTTTCCTTCTGTTTTTGAGAATATCCTGTAGGACTTAAAGCTGCAGCTGCTGCATGTGTGGACGGAACATACAGCAACAATGAGGAAACGCCGTTCCCTAAAATGCTAATGTGAGGCCTGGTTGGATAAGGATACAGAATCTGATGTTCAGATGAAACAGTGGTAAAACTGGTAGAATATTTGCTGTCTGTGGATCTATAGGCTTTGAATGATAATGGCCCACAGCAACATATTGGGGAAAGAAGGAACTATGAACTGGTTTATTTTTTGGGGCTATGAACCAACTATTAACAAACACACGCATTTGTAGGCATTAGGTTGAGTGGATTGTGGCTGAATTGGACGATCCCTCCCTTAACCCTAACCTAAAAGTCATTATTTGTGCCTCAACCCAACCACACCTTAGCCCCAGCACGGTCACACGCGTGTCTCCCCCAGACGTGATAAAAGCCCCGTGCGTCGCCAACGTGTTGCAGAAGGTGGAAGCCAGGTGTGTTTCAACCAGAATCCAGTTTTTACATCAGCATGAGACGCGGAGGGGTCTGACTAAATGGTGATACCTGGCACTCTGGGATGAGAATGTGTTGAAGTGGCTATCACAATCTGCTCTCTGTTTCGCACGCATGCGCGCACACACAAACACACACTCATACCTTCTGCTGGTTTAAGATCAGACTTGTCTTAATCTCCTGTCTTCTGAGGATCCGTCTGCAGAGATGAAGCGCCGCCCCGCTCCAGTCACTCTTTCCAGGGCTCTCTCTCCACATGAGATCCTCTTACACCAGATTAACTCGATTTGTGTTTTTCCGTTCCGGGCAATTAAACGTTTCTGCGTGTGCAGGGTTAAATGAGATCACTAAAAGTAATTACCGATATCCATCACTGCAGCCCAGCACGTCTGCAACATGCATCTCTCTCTCCCCACCCCCTTTTTTTCACTCTTTTTACCTGGACTCAAAGGCAACAGAAGCGCCGTTATTTTATAAATGGTGTTCACGTCACAGTTTTAGTGATAATCAAAGAACTCCCTCACATACACATGACATGTCAATTCAAGCAAATCTATTTGCGTTAATTAGAAAAGGCACATTATCAGATTTTAAAAAGGATCATCAAAATTGATGTTGCGAAAGATGAGATATCCTGATTTTATAATTTGTAATCTCTTTAATCTTGGGATGGGTCAAAATAACTTTGCAATGCTCCTGCAATTCTTTAGTTTGTTTGTTGTTTTTAATAAAGTGACAAGTTGGATTATTCAGAAAAATCCAAGTCAAAACTAGTAATGGTGATAATTTGGCATAAACATACCAATTTTTTAAAGTTTTTCCTTTAAAATATGCGTTATTGTGGCAGATTCTGACCGTAACAGCTGTTCTCTGGCTAAATGCATGAATAACTAAACTAAAATGAGTCATTGTTGCTTTGGAATATATGTTTAAACTTTGAGCATTCCAAGACTCCTTTTTTGAGTCGTTTTTTGGTCATTTCTCCTGCAGTTTTGTCCTTTGCAACGAATATGTCAAAAACATCCAACTCAACAAAATCCATTGCTACTCTTGATTTTTCCATTGCTGGTGTGTGCAAACCGCCCCTACCCTCACCCTCACCCTGCTGGTGATTCTCAGAAGCAACCATTGTGTTAAGAAAACAGCTGGACAGTCACATGGATGGATCAATACTAAGATTATTTCCAGTGTACACCATAAGAAAATGTCTGCATCACGTGCTGCAGCAACAGCGTGCAGCATGAACGATTAACAAAGTGTGCAGGGAATTTAATAAAAAGCTCTCACAGTCGTGTGTTTACTGCGCCACAGCAGAAATGCATATCTCACTGATGATTTTGACAGCAGCTGAGAGGGAAATGAATATTTGAGTTGAAATTTTCTGTCAACATAGGTTAACAGGTTTTCCTTGAATATATAATCACACCTACGAGTGCTCCTCGTGCCCTAGCCCGCTATAAACAACACTCTCTTTAATCTTGTTAAGAAATGTAATTAGTCGAGTATATCATTGTTCTATTAATTCCCATAAAACAACATATTATGTCTAATTAACTCTGCCAGGGATTGCAGCTTGTGATTGCTGCTGTATATTTACATGAAATATAAACTGTGCAACTTCACACTCCAACAGGAAGCGTATTGATTGTGGCGACACAATTACTTTGTCTGGATACATTATTGGGTCTTGGTGGACCTTCTTGGCCAGCACTTTTCATTTGGACGTCATGATTTTGAACCTGTCTGCAACTTAAATACTTCCGGGTCTAATTACAGTGTTTGCAGTTTTAATTAGCAATAAATGTTTTATTGGTAACACTTTACTTAAACATTATAAATAGTGACATTTTGTATGTATTGATGACATATTTGTCCATTTCCATATTTTTATTTTATTTGTATTTATTTTTTATTCATTTATTTCTTGGAAGCTTGACTCAGTGACAGAGGGACAGTATGACGTTAATAAGGATTAAAAAAAAGAAAACCTGGAAATCATACCAAAAATTTCAAGTAAAGCTCTGGAATAAAAATATTTGTCTATACTGTCTATATGAATGTTCGTGTCATTCACAGGAAGAAATCTGTAGCCTGACAAATAAAAAAGAAATACTTTTCTACGCCTTTCACCTGCATTCCGTGGATTTCAAGTGGCAGAGTGGAGAAGAGCCATTTATAAATAAATAAATATATACAAGATGAATATATAACAAATAATTAATATTTGATCTGTGTTTCCTATGAAATATGAATCCCTTCACAATTCAACATTCATATTTCACGTGACGATGAGATAACATTGTGCATGTGGTGCCGTCGCAGTGAATCAACAGTGTGAGGGAAAAGGTGACGTTTTGAGATTGGCATGTGTTGCCGAAAGCAAATGGTCAATTATTTAGCTGCAAGAGAGGAAAAGAAGTGGGATTTAAAACCATATGAAAATATATACGGTGGATTTTGCATAAGATAAAGCTAAGTGAGATAAAGCTCACTTTAGCTGTGTTTCTGTGTTCCTATAATTTTGCCAGCATATGGAAAGTGAAGTAAAACGCTTGTTTATGCTCTATGTGGACACACACACAGCTGTACACAATATAAAACACAATTACCTGGATTAAAATGACATTTTCTTGTGCCTGACAACTTTCAGCCACATTGTGTCCAAAGATACACACATTCAGTCCCACTCTGTGTTTAAACACATATTTTTGAAATACAGTGTGTCAACATTATGAGCTGATTTGCCAGTAAATGCCAGCACTGTGTGTCATAAAAATGCAAAGGGGGATGTGCTTGTGTGTGTGTGTGTGTGTGTGTGTAAAAGGGTAAATAAGGGCACATTTTACACCCCTGACTACCACTCTTCTTCAGGCCAAGGCTTTAAATGACATGGAAATTGAGTTCTGGAGACTCCCCATAAACAGTCTGGAGGAGGGAAAAAGAGACTTTACTAGTCTATTTCCCTATCTATCAGACAAAAGCTATGCAACTTGGGAGGAAAGGTCCCTCGTGTAAAAAAGCTAGATTTAAAATGGAAAGAGGACTGAGAAAAAGAGTTTTTCTCTCCGCAGTGGATAAATCTAGTGCCGTTTTGGACCTGATGACTGATACCACGGCTGGTAAAAAAAAAAAAAAAAAAAAAAAAAAAAAAATAGAAAAGGGCTCTGAGAGCAGACCTCCGCTGGGCTTATCATGACCCCCTCCCAACATCGTTGTCCTGTACTCATTGAATGCCTGCGCTGTCACAGAAAGAAAAGCAAGTCCTGAGGACTTTGACTACACCTGCTTAGTGTAGCCTGCACAGAAAACAATCAATGCAGGAGCCAGACATCACCACCAGGTGGCGTCAAACAATGGCTATGTCTGTTTGAAGATCCATTTCCCGCAATGCCAGGGAAAGCAGGATTTCTTCTGATCATGACTGAAATGTAATTATCCGTTCATAGTATCATGGTTCTAACATTTGATGAAAACTTGCCTAAACTTATTTTTTAGGTATTTTGCTGACAAACAGCTAACAAAAGAGAGAGGGGCAACAATGTGTTGGCAGTTACTGGACATCAGCGAGCCTTTTGTGAAACATGCTGTAACATAGGTGCTTACGAAAGAAAAAAAAATATAGATCCCTGCTGTTACAGGGAAACAGAGGTTTAATTGAGCGCTGCAGGCTGCCCTATCCACTTGCATATCACATCAGCATTACCGCACGGGACTCGCAATGAAATTCAAGCAAGAACAGAAACGGATGAAGGAAGCGCCGTCTGATTCCTCCGACTCCCTGCGTAGACCACACATGCCACACAGGGATTCTCCAGACTCCCTTTGTGGAGCGTGCGGTCGCCTGCGGAATAACAAACGGTCTGGCTGAGACGGTATGCGAGAGTGGATCACTGTTTAATATGAGAATAATGTCCGTGACCCACTGACTTTTATAATAGAGCTATGAAGTCTTCCACGGAACTCTGAGAGTTGGCATGTTAAACCGCAACTGCTGAGGTCAGCCTATTGAAATGCAATATTGAGTATGTATATAACCTTACTTGGGCAAGGCTAATGGTGGTTCAGGTTCAACGTGGTAATGAACTTCCAGGCACATAGTCGCCACAGATATTATCTGTTGAGTAATTGGCATGCAGAGGTCCAGTTTGTGGTGGGGAATGTCGGGTTGGAGGTTTTGGGTCAGCACACAGATTTACTACCGCAAGAGCTGGATATGAATAAATATACGCCAGTATCGGTTTTGGAAGACATATTCAGATCCTTATTACCAGTACAGCAATGTATAGATACTCCAGGAGACCATATTTTTCTAATACTATAGTCTTCATCATACTTGCTATATTGAGAGCTGGCAGTCACAGGACAAGCATAAAGCGTAACTTCACACTGAATGAATGGGTGTTTCTCCTAGCTTCCAGTATGCGTGTGTGTTGCTTTTCCTGTTTGGAAGAAAACATGGTCAGTATGCGCTCCACAACTGCACCTCGATAGGGAAAGTGTTTTCTCACCGTGACATATAATGACTGAAAACCTCCCTTTGTGCGTTCATCCCTCGGGGTGCTCCAAACTGTGGGTCACCACAACCTGGAGGTGCACACTCACTTCTGATTAGTAATCACAATGCTCAATCTTCAATAATTTGCCTTAGACGTGAACATCCCCTAAAATATTCCAGAAACTTACATATTGCAAGGGCTGGATACGAAACACATACATGCAAGTATCAATGGTTAAAGACATATGGGGTTGGGCCCTCACAAAGAGTCACCACATAAATCTGAGGGCTCGTGAGATGATTAGTAGGGGAATAAAAAAACAAAAAAAACAACAAAGCTCTGATACACAAATGTGTTTTCACATTTTTGACTTTTCCTATTATCACTTATTGAAATGAAACCATGTGAGAAGTTTAGAAGACATTCTTAACAACTCATAGATATATTAAACATGACCTAACTACACACTGCTTTTTGTAGGACTTCAAAATACTAAATGGTTATCAAGTACTAGTATTTGTGCTCAAAATACCAGAGCATATCAATATCTTGAACACTACTTTGTGCAAACCTCATCATTCTGCTTTATTACATAAAGCAACAATAAAAATGAGTTCATCAAGAGAGGAATGGGTAGGGTCCACATTGCCACGTCCTTATGTCCAGTTCTGTTCCTTTCCTTTTTCTATAGAGAGGCACTTCTCAGCTCATACATACAACTCACTGTCAAGTGTAACCAAACAGATGCATTTCTCAGTATTTAGCTCTCAAACGAGAGAAGATGACAATGCTCAAAAAAAAAAAAAATTTTAAAGAAAAAAGATTGATAACAGACTGTGCTGTGGAAGTGGTTGCAACCTGCATTCAGAAGCAGCATCAACAACATAGTTTTGCACTTTTTATAACGTCCACCAACTTGTTAATGTGTGGTGAGTGAGTGCTAGCCAATCAGTGATCGCCCGTCTGAACAGAATCCTGCCAAAACTGCACTCCGCAAAGACCTCGACAGTCGGCCCAAGGTTCCACTTCTTGTCTCATTCACCAGCACATAATATAATAATAATGAGCAGCCTCCTCTCCTCCCACTCCGCTCCTTAAATAGCTTTTAATTGCTTTGAGCATATTTGATCATAAACAAATAATTGCCCAGCATTTGTTTGAAACAAGTGCAATAAAATTATATTTGCTCAGACAGTTCAATTTATTTTCTGCATATCTCTCTATATAATTCACAGAATATCTGTCTATTCATAAAAAAAAAGCTGTTTTGCTCACCCAGTTTATTTGACCTCCATATTTTACAAATTATCGATCGTATATTGCAGCTAGCATTGATCCGAATGGCCATATTTGTTTTTCCCTAATGCTTTGCGAGGATGTTTTAAACAATCAGAAGCTGATCCAGCTGGAAATAACTCCACTGCCCGAGAAGGGGCCAAGATGAGAAGGTTGAAAAGAGTCGAGAACAGTAATCTAGTAATCCGTACAGGACATTCAGGGGGGGCTATGAGTGCCTTTCCCTCTTGATGTCAAAAGTACCCTTGAGTCAATCCATATTTTTTCACTTGTGCGTTTTTTGAAGTAACATGACCAACACATTACTGTTGTCAGAGGCTGTAACAGCTCAGAAATAGAGTGAAGGATCCTGCTTTCCTATGAAAGTATAAACCTAAAGCTTTCACTGGTACAGCCCATATAATGATAGCCTGTTGGGAAAGAGGCTAAATTATGCTCCAAATCCAGGCTACATTGTGGTGATGGAAAAGATCCCTTTGAATTCTTGTCATCATGTGTGAATCAGAATCTGTCTTTGCTCTTTGCTCATTATTTGCAGAACTATTGTCTCCTTCAATTCACCAGGCACTTGAACATGAATCGCATTCATTGTTGATTATTGTCATTTATATTAGTGGATATAAGACATTATTGCCTTCTAATGGGTTTTGAACTTGAACTGACACTTTAAAGGCCCGGCTTTTGTTATTGCTCCTAACAGTTTTGTAGCTTAATAGAGCACGGCTTAATATTTGAGGAAAAAAGACAGGACAATTTTCCAAAACCTAAAAGCAGCAATATCGATCCTCTTTTGCTAAAGCTACAATTTTTATTCAAAGCTACTTAAGTAAAATTATTCTAATAGTTACTTTTTTGAATTGTGTGTATCTTTTATTATTTCACATGTCCCCCATCAATTCCATTTCAATTTCATCGGTTGGGGGTCATAGATTAGTATAAAACTGGTTTGTACATTCTGTTTCAATAAAGGTTGTTACAATTCAACAAGCTATGCTGTAAATTATGTTTGATGGTCCTTTTAAAACCTTGTTCTATGTGGCTTTTTTTTTTTTTAACTTTGAGCACCTCACCTCTCTGCAAGGCCCTGGTTCTGGAATTGCCGTCAGATCCTGTTTTCTTTCTGGAGAAATAGACTCTTCTTGTGGACCGTAAAGCAGGGGTAAAAGAAGCAATTTCAGCCTTGTATATATCGTAGTTTTCCTCCATTTTCTCTTGGCTGCTCTATGATCTAATTATTTTGCAAGCATCGCTTGTTATCCAAGGTGACGGTTTACCGTGGGACCTCGTTTTCTTCTTTAACTGGCAAACATGCCTGAAAACGTCCACGGACCCAATCGGACACAATGACAGCCACCGAGGCGTTGATGGTGTCACAGCCGCTCGACATCATCAGGTGCGATGTTGTGTGGGCTCATTGATATATTGGGTGAGCTCAAAGTTTTCTAGTAGGGCTTTGGATTCTTGGAACATAGCCAAGTTTATTATGCCGAAACCATGACAACCCACCGTTGAGACCGGGGGCGGAGTCGCCGTCCTGCAGGCAACGCAACGTTTCCATTAGCGCGGCTACCCACTCAAAACTTTACCGAGGCCGCGTTTGGCCCTTGACCGTTTTATTAAATTATATCGAAAACAAAGAGAAGAGGAGTTATTCGTAGAAACCAAATAGAAATTAGTACCACTTCAGCAAAAGTGCAGTCGGACTGTAGAGTGAAATGTGGACTCTTGAATATTAGATCTGATATCTGAACATCACATTGGTCTATTCCGTGTTACTGAAACCTGGCTGTCACATGAAGGATGTGTTGGCCTGAATGACTCCACTCCTTGCATATTAATACTCATATGGAAAGGTGGAGGTTTAGCCTTTTTTAACACAAGCTCATCAGCCCTGAGCGGAGGAGTATCCACATACCCTTGGAAAGTCTTTTTCTTAGTTATTCATACACAAATTGGAAACGATTACACACAGTTCTGTATGTTGTAGTGTACCACTCTCCTGGCTCATACTATTTTTTTTACCTGAAATCTCAGTGTTCCTTTGAATCTAGTGTTTAGGACAGGTAAAATAATCATAGTACTAATAATCTATATGTGATGTATAGCATTGAAGTTGAGTTGAATAGTCTTTATCAGAAAATTGGACCGGTTTTTAATAACATTTAAGTTCCTACTTAAGTTCCAACAACTACAGCCTGGGGTTTGCCCATTAGAACTAGATCATCTTGTTGAAATTGCTGCAGGCTCACTGTGAACCGCACCCAAAACGATCGCTCCTCTAAAAAAAAGAGGACAATAAACCAGAAGAGAGTAACTCCCTGGTCTCCCTCTCTTCCAACTAAATGAATTTGCTCCTAGAATACAGGCTCATTAGAGGTGTAGAGTCTCTAGAAGTAGAGTAGGTGTAGGCAGAGCCTTCCACTATCAGGCTCCTCTCCTGTGGAACCATATTTCTCACTCAGACGGCGGTGGCTTGTAGTTAGCCTTGGCTGAGGCTTTCCCCACCCACCTGTGCAGCAGACTGCCTGATGGGGGTGATTGAGGTATCTTTGGTGCTGTTCTGTTCTGGTAACACCTGGAAGAGGGATCTCCCCTCTTTGTGTCTCTTTTTTTAAAAAGGGGGTTTAAGGACAGGGGATGTTTTATTGCTTTACAGATCGGAAAGTCCCCTGGGGCAGGAAGACCCTGTCTCAGCGACATGGCTGTGGCAAACTGAAGATATTGTAAGACATCACCATGTTCCGGAGGCCTTCATTTAGTCGGGCTGTATTTATTAACCAGGTTTCAGAGCATAATAAAGCCGAGAAGTACTAAAATAATTTAGAATTAAAGTCAGTGCAGTTTTTTTTAAAATGCCTCACTATTACCTTATACAAACTATAAATAAATCAGAAATAAATTAAAGTCTTATTAGAAAGAGGGATTTAAAAAGCTGAGGGAGGTGGATTTAAAGGGTAAAAGTTTATTGCAGTTATCAGCCCTGTTAGACCCATGAATGGGGGATGATTCCTGGAGGCAAAACCTGTAAAGAACAGGAACAAATGACCAATGAGTAGTGGCAGGAGCAGAACTACACCCACTCACTCACTCACTCACTCACTACTAGGCCTATATATTAGGAACATAGAATTTAATTTGAATCAGGAATTGAATTGATTGTTCTTCTTTGTATTATATACAGTTTTTTCTACATATTTAAATGGAGTGAGAGTGACAGACAAGACCAGTTCACCACTTGTCATTTGGGGAAGTTACTAACACAGCCGGGCATGTGTTCTTTTTCATGATGAGAGTTTTAAAGCTTGGAATGACAGTTGATAGAGCTACTCTCTGATCAGGATCAGTGTCCAGTCTGTTCCTCCGCTTTGATTTCAGCTACAACAACTGAGCTGAATGTGAGGAGCAGTTTCACTGCAAGCGCAGCAAGGGATGAATATTCAGCCATCACATCACTGCACCAGAAGTGGGAAAGCGTTATCTCACCAAATCTCTTATACATCGCCTGATCACATGGTGGCTCCACCTGCACCGCTCCTCGTTGCCCGGCAACGCGGCGCTTACGCTGTTGACGCGGGAAGGGTCGTGTATCCAGTCGTTGTCTCTGTGTTTCTCAGGGAAGTGGCAGTCAAACCTGCATGAAGTTTAGTAAGATGCACACCTACAGTTTTTTTTAGGTCAATTACATTCCGTAGTGTACAGCTGCTTTCACGGCACACGTTGGAAAACCTGTTTGTCTTTGGATACATGAGTAACCCACTGTTTTCCTTTTGTGGAACACAGAAATTTGTTCAGGCTGGTAAAAAAATGTGTCTTTTTCCGTGCAAAGATCCAGTTACCGTGTTGAGGAGCTCAAAAGATATGCATTCTCTGAGAAGAAGGTGGCACTTTTCTGTTTTTCAGTTCGTAAAGAACATGACAACACCTTACCCCTCGATAGCCAGCGCAGATTATTGAAAATATTTTCTGCCTTTGTGGCGGTAGGGAGACCTTGCTGCAGAGAAGTTGTTCCTGCAGATCACCATGCCCCAAATGTCTCATAAACCGATGAAATAGTCCGTCTGCAGGGCAGAGTAGGGACTTTCTCAGATGTGGGCTATGTTCTGTTATTTAATATTACCAGACCTGTCTTGAGTCTGTCGAGCTATAGTGTGAGTGCACAGTGGTATGGTTTCCAGCCTTTCTTCTGCCCATTGACCCAACACCTCCTGCGCCGTGTCAATGGCTGCAGGTAAAATAAGCTCTTCTGCTATTGTGTGTTCTGCTATTTGCCTTAATATGTGGTAAAACACACAGAGACACTTGGAGGAAGATGCAGTAAGACAAGTTTTTTCTAATGACACTTAAGTTTTGAGGGTTTCATGCTCTCATTTGCAAGCACCTTCTGTCCCTTATCATCTTCTACAAATGAAAATACACATTTCAAACATCCTGGATTTTAAGTTTCGATTTGACATCCTGTCTCCAACTTTAACGTACAATGCCCGTACCGTTGTTCACAACCCATTCACAACCCAGTGGTCCATTTCCCAATTTTCGGTCAGGATCCACCGGTTACAATTGACAATTCATGGCTGGTGAAAATGCTGAGGGGCTTGTTTGGAAAACCACTAGCTCCAGTTGGTGGCGAACAAAAAGATGACCACTCAGACAGAGCAGTGCTGTGCAGTCTGTTTTAATTTAGTGTATCCCCTTTTAAATAATGGAAAACCAATCTAAATCAATCATGTTTTCCTTTAAATACAGGTTTTTCACAAATTGGTGCAGAAAAAAAAGTGAATCCAGGAAATTAAGTGGTTGAGGCTAAAAATTGGTTGTGTTGAATGTTTTAAATGTTTGAATCTCCATACGTAAATAGCATAAATATAGTGCAAAATGCACTTTATTTTTTTGTCTCCGTACAGTTACCATGGTTACACCCTTGAGAGCAAGGACACATGTGCCAGTGATTGTAAAGAGTCTAGTAAACTAGATGGCCTAGACAGTGACTGAAGTGAGTGTTAAATTAAGCAATATGTTAATGGAGTCTGGAAAAAAGCAAAGGTCAGTAGTTTGTTTTTTCTTTTACTTGTCAGGTTGTAATGAACAGGGTATAAGTTTTGTTGTCTTTTTTCCCCCATTTTTTTATTGACATAATTGTTACAATTTAGTGATGAAATAAAGGTGGTCAACCAATAGTTATTATCAAAAAAATGTCAAAATGAAGTCTGGTTTAACATAGATAGGCATAAAAGCATGATATCCCCTCCAAGCTAGATGCAGTTTTTGTCTTTACAGAATTACTTATAATATTATGTTATTTCCCTGTGTTAAGTCCTGGTCACCATCGTCTGACTGCTCCTGTTTCCACAACTCGGCTGCAGCGAGGTTGCAACAGCCGCTCAACTATTCTGCCTCCCCATAAATGATTGATGCCTTAAAGAGTGACGTGCCTCACTAATGGTCAAAAACGCTTCTGCTGTAACAAACTTTAATCCATCAACGCGAATGCTGAGCTCGGCTGTTTACATACTGTAAATAAAGCGCTTGCCAATGCAGGGAGGGGGGGTAAAAAAAAGCCTCTCTATCACTGATAATGATCTGCAGCCATTTAGGAGGGCAGGAAGCAGACAGGTTGCTCTGAGAGTAAGTGAATGAATATTCTTTAAGCGCGGAGAGTAATTCACTAGTGGGACAAGCTGCCCCTCCACAAAGACAAATGTGTGTGCATAATGCTGGCGAACGTTCACGGGCGGGGTTTTGTGAGGAAGGACCTACTCTTTATTTAATGTACTCCTCGCAGATGGATTGAACCTGCAAAGCCCGGTGCAGCGGCACAATTAATATTTTGATTAGAACTCTGGGAAAGTGATATCCAGTGATGTATCACCGCCGTCAAGCGATGCCTCCGAAACACATTGGCGTTGGCGACAAGCTAAATAATGACGTGCCTCTGAATTAGTGTTAATTTTGTCACTTATCTTTCAATTCAGTCCTACTCCTTATATTGTGTTGACGGCAAAACCCAAAAAATTATAATTGTGGTTATATATGTACCAGTATTTGTTCTTTTGCTCAATTTTCTTTGTGCCAATGGAATCTAGCTTTCCACGACCACGCTGTTAAAAAAAAGGAATCCGAGATATCTTACAAAGATAGGCTTGGTTTAGAGCTCCAAAACTGAACAAAGGTGCTTTCATGAGACAAAAGCATGGCTGCCTTGATTTTGTTGTTGGTCACATTATTTTTTAGCCAGACAAGTTCTCGAAATAAACCCTTTTTTTGTCTTGTGTGCTAATAAGGACTTTTATTTTTTGGAGACAGTTTAGCTTCTATATTGATTATAACCTAAATATGGTTCGTCAAAGAGAACGTCAGATCACTGAACTTTTACGGAGTACGCAGCTTGGATGCGACTCGAAGATCTGATCTGATCACTGTTGTCCTCGCGGCCAAAAATCGCTGCAGTCCTCGAGGTAAGGCTATGCGAGCGAACAAAGTCCTCAACCGGTTGGTTGTCGGTAGGCCTGGAAGCTCCCAGTGCAGGTGACGCTGGCGTGTTGGTGAGCAGCTGTCACAGAGACCTGTAATTGGAGCCCATTGCACCATTAGTCCTGCCCATTAGGCCTGTTATGATCGCTGTCTGTCTCCGCTCCACTTCTACTGCCGCTGTCTCCATTTGACCCAGGGCACCCCCTCCTATACGGGGATGGAGCTGACACTTAATGACTTGTCACGTGCCCACCTGTGACTTTTTCTGTGCAGACGATTCAGCGTGACACATTTCCCCCGTGCACCGTCTGATCTGTAATGGGCCTCATCCATACAGGGAATAGGAGTGTTCACCTAAGGCACGAAAAAAAAGAGAAAAAAAATTGAAAGATTGTGTTCTGCTGTTCCTGCGCAGGTGATAGCAGGCGAGAGCCCGGATGCCTGGAGAGAGGGAAAGCTAATAGAAAGTGTGCGGCGGCGGCGCATTGGGAGGAGGAGACAGAGTGAGATGTGAAGCGATAAAATCATCAGCTTGTCAGCACAAATCGTTTGCTTTATACGCACAGATACCGCCGCTTCCCTCGTACACCGTAGCCTAGGCTTAAATGAAAAGGAAACTTGTCCCCCTCTTCGCCAGAATCAATCACAACAACCTCACATTTCAGCAAAGATCCCCAACCCAGTTAATGTTACAGGGGTAATCCCCAGGCTGTCGTCCAGCTCTCCCAGCTCCCAGCTCTGTCAAAACAAAATAATCTTAAGCATGACACCCAAAAAATTGAATCTAATTGGAGCTAAATCCTGCCTGCGAAGCCAGCGGCGTATCGATCCTCTCCTCCTTCTACCGGAGTGTGGTGCGTGCTGATCGTTTCCACACCGGGAAAACAAAAAAAAAACAAAAACAAATGGTGAATTAGCGGGGTGCTGTCCAAGCTCCTGCTGCATGGCCGGAGCTACGGTGGCAACTCTGGGTGACATGGAAAAGAGCGAGAGATGGTCACACACTACTATTTTGGTGAATTGACGATTTACATTATGTAATACGCTGATGTTCTAGGTTGGCTACAGTAGTGCATATTGGTATTTACACACTTTCCTTAGCTTGGATATAGCCATCCTTTGTTGCGTGTGAATTCACTTTGCTTTGCAATTTTGCTACCAATCAAGCCAATCACAGAACGTGAGCGCAAACTGATAAATAAGGGTGGATACAACGTGATGGCAGATGACAATTTACATTTCAATGAAGCCTTAAAAATTGTTAGAAATTTGGGCTGCAAGATTATTTTGAAAAATGAGCAACTTCTTAGCTTACAGATGCGTTTGTTAGACATTTGTAGCGCCCAATATACGTCTTGTGATGTCATAACCCACGCCGATCTACACTGGTAGGATTTCTGCTGTTAGCCAGGCTACGATCTCATACTAATCAAATGAAAAAAAATCAAATTTATTATGAGTGATTAAAACTTTTGCTACAAACCTGTCAAATCAAAAATGATGTGTCTGGACTTGTGTCTCGACTTTGACATTATTTCTGAAATAGTTTTTGCCATCTTGCCAATACATTTAAGCTTGTAATGCATAAACATTGATGCAAACATTCTTATATGGTAATCAAGCACTTTTGAAGACACAAATGGAATCAAAACATCTCCTTTTATGACCGTGAGCAGGAAGGGCAAGTCATTTCACTGCCCAGGCATGCTTACGTTTTTTTGATTTTTGAAGGAGTACCTTATTATTGGCGGCCCTCCAAAGCATCTGTGTTCATTTCTCAAGTGAACGAAGCATTCAGTCGAATTATTCTCGCGTGCACGGCACACTTCACTCGAACTCACACTTAATCTGATTATTAACTTCACTTAAACATCTGAAAAAGGTGCAAAGCCCTGAAGTCGCGGCGGCGTGGCTGAAGCGCGGGACACGGCTCGACAAAGCCTCTGTAGCTCACGGCGTGCTGCGGGGAGTGATCTGCCAAATCCTGAGCTCAGGAGGGATAGTTGTTTTGATGTCGGGCGTCAATATTCCACCGGGGAGGAAACAGGCCCAGCAGGAGCGCGCCCACGCCGGGGCTCCCAGAGACGTGCGGAGGACGCTTCCTCTTGGCGTCCGTCACCGGTCACCGGTGGCGTGACGCGTCTCAGAATAGCTGTTGTCCTGTCTGTTCCGGTGAGGATTCACAGCTCTGACAATACGTCTCCATGGAAGGTGTCAACCCGGGGGCCCTAATTAACCACTCCTCACACGTAGTGCACGGGCCAGAGTCACACCTGCTGATATAGTGCGTGCACACACACACACACACACACACACAAGGCACAGGGAGAATGGCCACAGGCAACGCTCCAGTGTTATTGATGGAAGCTGATGGGTCTGGACTGGACCTCACCCCCCCCTCGGTGTCCTGGCAGAGAGACCTGTTGCCTCCCCGTCCCCATGCTGAGGTCATCATTTAGGAAATCATTGCACATTGCACCCAGATCCCAGATGTTGCGTTGTCATTATTGACAAGGCCTGGGCCTCTGTCTCTGCAACAATGTTCCGTGGAATCCTAAAATGTTGCTCTCGTATTTCTCGGCAAGTTCTTAGCCAGCTTTTCACAAGGGACCGTCTGTTGTTCTGTTTGTGGTCACCGTGCATTTATCTTCTGGACGCGGCCGCTGAACAAAAAGTGCTTTTCATGTTTCCCTCCCCTAGTGAAATCTTAACTTGTTTGAATCCTGACAAGAGCCCATAGCAATGCTGCTGTTTAGAAAACCTCCCATGGATCCGAGGTAGACACATGGGCTGGAATAAATAGAGAGGAATTTGTTAGAGGAAAAAAGACCCTTTTGGGTCAATACTACACATCACAGCCAAAGTGTTTTTTCTTTGGCTTCTATATTCAAGTAATATTTTGTTTTTTACTGTGGATATAGCAGTTAAACCAATATCTGCCTTTTAGGTTCATATTTTTATTTCCAATTACTGTATGTCACCCAAACAGAAGAGTTGTGTTGGACTGTTAGTCTTAATGGACAAATTGCACATGAGTTTCAGGCTTGTTATCATGTTATCCATCAGGATAGGACCGGCTAGTCTTAATTAGCAGTCAATGACAACAATGACTCTTTTTATGTTCTACTTGCTCCAAAACATGCTGCTAAGATGTGTTCAAAGTACGCAAGCTGCACAGACAGTTGGCTGCAAAAAGGGAAAAAAAACATGGATAAACTGGAGGAGAGCATCACAAACGCAACATGTTCCCGTTTGGAATAGTTTGATCAGAAGTGACGAGGATGTGAAGCTTCTATGGAGTCACCACATCTCGCCTAATTAGACACCCATGTTAGACATAGAACTACGAGGGAATATCTCTCGGAGGAACCATGTGCTTTCCTTATTTCTTTCTATCACTCTAAAGGCGACTGACGGGTATAAAATGCCCCTGAATAAACACTTATCGTTGATTTATTATTTAGGTGTGCACCCTTCTTTATATCGGCTGTATCAATAATGTAAGTAAATTGCTGTTTTTTTTACTTTTTTGCTCCGTCAGCACAGTAGAAGTAGACATCCACAGCCTTGACGGCGGTACATTGCAAATGTCTCCTCTGCTTTGTTTTATGCTGCAGATGTTGCTTCTCTTGTTCTAATATTTCCTGTAGCAGCACAGCAGGGCACCGTATCCGTCTTGCACCTGCCTTTAAGGATCAAATGGATGTGAAAATATAGTCAGTTACCATTAATATCGGATCCATTTCACCGGCAAAAGCAGCTGAACGCCGGGGCACCGCGGCGACAAACAGAAAGAAATATCAAAGACAGGGGGGCCCGCCGATGACAAATGCGTTTGATTTTCAAAGGGATGCAGATATCAGCACTTTTCAAATCGCTTGACCAGGCCTGGCCTTTTCCACTCTCTCTTACCTTTCATCTCAAGAGCCGGCCCCGGGAAAGAAATGATGGAAGGCTACTCAATATTTAAATGCAGCCGGGCCCGACAAGTTCAGGCTTCCATTCAGATTCCATATGAATATTGAAAAGCCTCCTTCAGGAGCAGCAAACGGTGGTCTGAACAAGCCCCGGCGGACGATCGCCCGTGCCTGCATTGTAATCTGCCGGCCATCTGAGGGCGGGTGAAGAGGCCTCTTTATCCACCACCACATCAATGACACCGATTCACCTCAACACTTTTAATCAAGGTCGCGTTTCCAGAATGTAGTTATTGTGAAGAACCGTTTCACTTAAGAGAGACGGTTTACATTGAACTGCTGACAGCTTTGGAAAACATATCTGATCTTAAACACCTTTTTTAACGTACTGAAGCATCCTTGTACATTGATGCATTGGCTGTGTGTTCATGCAAAGAAGATGTTCCTGCTCACAGAGCTGGATTATTCTGTCCCTGTTCCAGCGCATGTCACTCGTACACGCTTTCAAAATTGTTCATCCTTTCTTTTGTTTTGCTCAGATGAGTTGAATTTTCAATTTTCAATTTTTTTTTAACAACTGACAGTTTGTGCACTAGTGGCGTTTGGAGAGTAGCTCCAATGAGGATTCTAAAAAGGCTGCATTTGCAATGCATGTTTTGTCATCTGAGCGACACCCACTTGCTGTCTAAGTGCTGTAAAAAGATTTGATTTTGTGTGCGTGTGCTTTTTTTAAACAGGGAAGTATGTAAATGCGGCGGAGTTCGCCGAAGTTCACTAAATCGAAAATGCTCGAGGATCCTCTTTTCACCGGATGTGTTGCGTGAACCGAGCTATTGATTCCGTGCGTCAGGTCGCGCTGTCAGCGCTGCTTTGAATGTATCTACCTATCAAGCTGAGGAGATGACAGAGAACGCATAAAAGTTGTTTAGCTCCCCGCTTTTCCTTCAGATGACCTCCTTCAGTCTGCCCACAGCGCTGCATTGTGGGACAAAACAAACAAACCGAAAAAAAACAACAAGACTAAAAAAAAATAGGCTCTTTTTTTCCTCCATATGCTAATTCCCACATCAACAAGTTTTACCGCCGCAGCTTCCACTTTCCAGACGAGGTGTTCCAGCAGCAGCCTGGTTTGGACCTGGAGCGAGGCCACCGGAGAGACACAACGACATGGTAATGTGATTCCAGCACATGCTGTTAATAAAGGCCTTATGCTCCTCTCTGCTGCAATGATTTCATTTGGACGCATAATGCTGAACATTAATATCAATACATACACTATTGATTTTTCCTCTCTGCCTGCTTTGAGAGAGAGGGAGCTTTATAGCGGGGAGAAAAGGGGGGATTCGATTGCACTGAATTTAATTTGGTGGTTTCGTGTCAGCATAGATATCCTGAAATTCAGACTTGTCTGAAGCCCTGTTCAATATCCTTGCTTGACCCCTTCCTCTGATTTCCTCCCCTCAGAGGGAGTTGCATTACCCTGTAGGAAAGAGAGAAGCTCTAATCTCTCTCCCTCTTCTACAAGCCTCCTCAACCCTTTACCCACAGAACCACAGAAGGTCTCTGAAGGGTCAACGGTGCAGCATTTCCATGGAGAAGAAGAAACGGCCCGCGCATGTGTGGGGTTCACTGGATATCCGACGATGTCCATTTGTTTGGCAAATGTCAAAGGCGGCTCGTGTGATTGTTGTTGGCAACAAAAATCTGATTCTTACGAGATCAGCGGTCAACTTGCTTTGGAGGGATCGTACTGGAATCTGGAAGGTGAAGGAGGACGAAACGAGAATATTAAGAAGTGCTGGTGGGAAGTAGCGGAGTTGCGAACACGAAAAGTAAACGGGATTGATATTGAGGAACGAGCTGACGTCTCATCCATCACGGAACAAACTGAATCCTGATATATTCCACTGAACCTCTGTTAATTGGGCACAATTATAATTAATGGATGCACTCAACAAAGAATATTAAAGAACAGATGTTTACTCAACCTCAAGTCAATAGCATCAGAAACCTTCAATTACGTCCCCCTATAGGGAACAAAAATGGACCATTAATCTGGGCCAATTGACAGTAGATTGAATTGATTACCTTATTATAAGGAAGCTTGGTTATTATTGCCATAACTCACTGCCGATTAGCAAGCTTTTGCAATGCAGAAAGAGACGAGACATAATCACATGACTTCCCCATATTCATCTTGTGTACTTGATTAGGTCGAGATGTACAGACAGAGGCAGGCGGGGAAGAGAGTGGGTATCAATTTCAGGAGATGAAAATGATTTCCATAGACACCCCTGGGTGGTAAAACAGCTACTGCGCAGCGATCTGATTGGACACCATTAATCATGAGTAAACAGTCTATTGTTTCTGTCGTTTTCTGTCCGGATTCAACAAACAAACGCCTGCAACCAACTCGTTAATGGTGTTAATTTCAGAAGAAATATTCTTATCCAAGAAATGTATTTAAATATATATAAAAGGGGGATATTTAGCGTTTGTTAGATTATTGTGCAATCAGTGGTGATTTTTTGATGTTGGCGTGATGTACAGAGCGAGCAGCCGGCTGCGTGAAGACGTGGAGACTGTGCCTTGATTTGTGCTCGCCTTGCCGAGTCCCCTGAATTGAGACGTTGGCCCCTTGAGCTCCGCCTGCATGATGAGGGCGAGCGTCTGAACTTCCATCCTGCCAAGTGTGTGTTGAATCCATTCTTCTGACAGCTCTCTCACTTTACTTTGCACCCCCACCTCCCTCCCTGCACTCCATTTCACACCACAGAGGTCAGGGATTCTGTGTGTGTGTGTGTGTGTGAGAAGGAGAGAAAAAGAGCTGAAGCGTGTATGGGGAGAAGCTGTCTTCCTTCTCAGCCGGTATGGTTGTCAGGTCTTGTGGTGTTAAAGAACTCAGACAACATGTCCCCTACCTCACCTTGCTGCAAACGGCCTGATATCAGCTTTCATCCGCAGCACAAGTGTGTGAGGAGTGTGTGCATGTGCCCACTCGAGTGTAACAAGTTTGTTCTTTTTATTGTGAGTTTCTAAGCATGCGCAGCATGTGTGTGTGTGTGTGTGTATGTTTTTTTTTCCCAGCTCCATATGTTTGACTGTTCAATATTTATCTTCTGTATGTGTGGAAGACCGACTTGAGGATTAAAGCAATCCTCAAACGGAATACAACATGTCAGCTTTTCACACCATCTCCTCCCCTCCGGTGACCAGACGGGATGGTTTTCATGAAGGGAAGTGAATATATCGACCCCAGACCGACAGAAGGACTGCTGCGGTTACTCATACACATAGCGAGCTCTTTATGACTCAACCTTTTTAAACACAACGCTGGATTTCCTCCACCCTGCACGTAATGGCAGCAGAGCAGTAAAAGGTAATGCTTTTAGCAATACCTCAATTCACCTGTCAAAACAGACCCACAGACCATCTCTGCTCCCCGAGGGCACCGCGCTCCTATTAGACAGAGGAGTCGCTCATTCCTTTTTGTTGTTTATGCTTATTTTTTCCAATACTGGAGGTTAGATTGGATATAACAGCAAATCATCAGCCTCTATGTAATTACATCTGTAATGCTGGAAATAGATTATTCTAACATAGACATACCAATGTAATACTCTTGTTTATCCATTGTGATGCTCATCACTTGCCCGACAGAAGCTCTACTTTGTTCGCTAGCCTTTTCCAATCCCCTCCCCTGGATGGTTACGTTGGTAAGAAAACCCCCCAAAGCACAGAAAAAGGACTAAAAAAGAAGAAATATCAGCTAAATGTGGCATACATACTAAGCAATACATTTATATAGACAATATACCATTTGTTATAGATTTGTATATAGTCAAATATATTATGTCGCCATCTGTGTGTGTGTGTGTGTGTGTGTGTGTGTGTGTGTGTGTGTGTATATAGCATACGCGATAGTGTTTTCCCCTTTGATTGTTTTCTCTGGTTTCAGAAATCATAAATAAGTAATACAACAGCATATCTGGAAAAAAAACAAAAATTTACTGAGGATGTACGGATGCAGATGTTTGTTCTGTCTGTGTGAGACGTCTTGAGCTTGTTACATTCAGAAAATACCGGGCCCATCGCATACCCAAATGAAAAGACACACGCGATTGATACGGGAGACTGCGGGGTGCAGTCGGAGCGCAAAGATTTGCCACCGGGAGACGCCGGCCGCGGTCTGAAGGCACATGTGAGCAACGCCGTACTTAAGGTCAGATAAGAATTTATTTAGCAGACAGCCTTGGCTCGAGCACACAACATAACAAACAAAAGAGAAGCAGGCGTGACTCAGAGAAAAAGCAGACAGCTGCTCTCTCCATATCCTGGGGACTAATAGAAGAATATTATATATATAAATCAGTCAAGGGAGAGTGAGAGAAAGAGAAAAAGAGAGATAGATGTCTATATATACTGTATATGTACAACCTATCTACCGATGTGGTGCACATTGAATTTCAATGTGCAGTAAAATAAATTGTTGTGAACTGTCACTTTAAGTTCACATTGGTAAAGGATAAAAGAATAAGACGCTGTTTAAGGATAAAAGAATACGATAATACTCGTACTTGTCAAATAAATGACTTCATTACTGACTGTGCTGTGAAAAGATGTTTACCCCCTAGATGTCGTCGGTCATACGTATTTTTACTTCAGCGCTGCATCCCCGTTAAGAAAATCATTTCGCGGTGAATCCAGCAGTGTGTTGGAAACCCCATTATGCATGTTCCTCCTTTCACCTGTCAGGTACACCACACGCCAGCTGCTGTGGCTCGTGTAAAAAAATCATGTGGCCCCTGAAGTCCGAGTCATGGCCTCCCCCTGACCTGACATGGAATTGCAGACACCGGTTCATCTGTCTCTCATACGTCCCCCCCCCCCCCCACCCACCCACCCTCCGGCCTTTGTGTCCATATTTGAGCTCCTGCCTGCTCGTCCCGTCCCCTCTGCTGCCTGACATGCAGCAAACTGGGCCTGACAGGTGGCCACGCAGGGTCACCGGCTGCACCGCAGAGAGCCGTGCCTGTCTCCGCTCATTTCCTCCTTTTTGCTCCCCTGACCTGAACCGCACCGCTCTGAACCTCAGCCCCGCCGCAGCTGGGAGAGCAGCACGCCAAACATGGATGCTTCCCTTTTTTGTGTTTCTGTGTATTATTCTGTCAGAGGATATAAATAAAATGTGTCGTTCCACGCTAAACAGCTTTGTGCAAATGTCTCACCAGTGCGTCTTACTTTCTTTGTTGATGTGCTTTCATGAAGGATTCATAAATACCCGCAGTGAACTGAGCCAGACTGTCCCAATGCCATTTTCCTGCATCCGGAGGTCTCCAAGGTGCTGCTCATTTTGTAATCTTGTTACCGTCTGCCATGAAATTATCACATTCATCGAATATGTGTGAAGAACTGTCTGCGAACTATGAGGACGACTAATCACAGCGGAATCATTATGAGCCAGAAAAAGAAACGTTTCAGGATTCAGACTCGGAGTTCCGCCTTTCACGCTGTGATCTTTCCCGAAAGAAACTTAACCCTGAATCGCCCCCATGTGTGGATGATTAATCTCCTGATGCGCGCTCGGCTCTTTGTGTGGTAGCCACAGCCATCGGAGTGTGAATGGCTGATTGAACACACGTAGTGTGAAGTGCTTTGAGGAGGTTGAGAAATTTGAAAAGGCGCTATACAACTGCAGTCAGTCCTGTTAGTTGTATCAAAGGACACAAGCCCTCAGCTGATCCCTTCATTTCTGCCTTTTTTTTTTTTTTTACAGCAATGCAGTCCTCTGAGTTGCTTTTGTTTTTTTTTGTTTTTTTGACTTTGGAACCAGACACTTCCATCAGCCTTTGCTGTAATTGGTTTTCATGTAAATTGAGAATGGTCAGGAGATCAGCAGATTAGCTCTGCACGCTCATACTCTACACACAGGTACAATGCATACAAATACACACACACACACACACACACATACACACACACACACACACACACACACAGCACACACGGAGAAAGAGAGACGGGCTGTCTCCTACACACTTACATAAACACATTTATCAATGCGTGATTAGACTGTTGCCATGGAAGTCTTCCTAATGAGGGTTGAGATTGAGACAGTTGAAATTCATACTTTATAATGCATCACAGTAGAAGGCCCAGGAAATTACTTTCATTTCAAGAGAGAAAAAAACCTGGTCGGTCCCTTTGTGTTCGAGAGCGACAGTTTAAATGCTCGTAAATCAGCTTTAATTTGATTTTTGATCTTCCTCACCCCTAAAGCATAATGGCCTTGAATATGTGATCCTGTCCATTCAGAGAATGATGAAAGTATCTTGCCCGCCTGGGCTGTACAAAGGTGCGCTGTTAGCGGGAACATTCACACAGTGATGAACAAGATAGATGTGGCGCTACAGTTGGCTCCTCAGAGGAGGAGAGGTGTCTTTTTATCTCCCGGAGCACACACACAACTATGTTTCGAAATATAAAATATACTCACACTCCCTCTCCGTGCTGCTATTGTGCTGCATTCTCCAAAAACTAGAACCGCAGCGAAGACCCACAGAATGTGATTCCACCTCCCTTCCTAATTGCATGCCAACGTCGGGACAGGGCTCCTACAGGGTGACCCTGATAATGGAGGAACTTGTCAGTATCTGGAGGGTAATTAGTCGAATTAGCCAATTCCCTCTTCTCTGAGGTGACCCTGGTGTCAGGTGAGCGTTTGACGTGCAGAGAATCTCGTCTTGTCGAGCAGCAATTACTGACTTCTACTGACTTCCAGGGGGGGGGTGGGGGCTGTACATGTTGGCTTTCATGTCATGTTCATTGCAGATTGTTGGAAAGATGGAATGATGCGATGCTGAATGGCTCCATAGATTCAAGCAGATGTAATGGCAATTAATGAGCATTGTTTAATGCATTTCAGTTACTTGACATATCTATCTATCTATCTATCCATCTATCCATCTATCTATCTATCTATGATGAATGTCCCTTGTTTCCCTTTGATTCCAGTCATACTGAAGAAAATAAATCATCTTGTCCGTTAGGTTTGCACCCCTTATCAGAAAGTCATTAAGTTGAAAGTGTCAGAAAAGTTTCTTAATTGAATCTGTTTTCTGCTTTGCTCCCTCAATTAAAAAAAAACCCAATTATTTCATTTTATGGCAGTTTTCTTTGAAAACAAAGGTTTGATGTCTGTAGTTGCAGGTTTTTGCTCTTTAAAAAGACATGTGATCTGTTAAGGAAGTTTATATATATACATATATATATATATATATATATATATATATATATATATATATATATATATATATATATATATATATATATATATATATATATATCCATCTGACAATGAAATGGACGGGTCATGATTTGCGATAGGAAAGCCACAGGTGTGTGATTGGGAACTTACTTGTGAATGGGATATCACCTAAATTTATGTGCAAGTCAAAGCAGGTGAGCACATTTGTTGGCAATATAGTGTATACATGTATATGTGTGTGTCTGTGTGAAGTTGATCTGATCAGACGTGTGTGTGTGTGTGTGTGTGTGTGTGTGTGTGTGTGTGTGTGTGTGTGTGTGTGTGTGTGTGTGGGTATACAGAAAGTCTCCTTCCATTTTTAGAAAGATGTGCCACATGTATAAAACCACTTTGGTGCTTTCTACCTTCCCCTCCAGTGAATGATTACACCAGTAATGATTCCTGTCTAACTAGATCTGTCTTTATTATTCAGTCGCCCTCAGTCCATTAAAAGCCGTACAATTATTGCCTTTTTTTGTCTTCCATCACTTTGCTCTAACTAAACCTTTTCCATCTATTGTTGATTACATTTATCACCGCCGCCGTCCCTTTCCATCTCGCCAGGAGAATATTTAACCTTGGCGAGGCTCAGGGAGCAGATGGTGGGTCCTTATGTGTGTCCGGCACCGTCCACAGCTAATGAAGTGATGTCTCTATAAACACCTGACAGTGGGTCAAACCGGCAGGAAAAACACTCCTGGTTCCTTCTTGTAGCCATACTGTTGTTCCCCGCGTCAAATAAGCGGTACAGGCGTGGATGCGCTGAGGAGAGGCCGAGATCCCGTCACCCGGGCCGCGTTCAGAGCCACCCAGGCCACCTATGGCGTGTGGCGGGCCGCTTTGCTCTCTCCTGCTTTCCTGTTTCCCGTCAAAGGAGATCAAGGTTTACGCTTTTGACCGTGTAGTTGATATCTGAGTGTGTTAAATATTCGCCTGGCTTCGTTCCAGACACCAGAGTGTGTGTGTGTGTGTTTGTTCCAATTGCGTTACATCGACGTTACATCGACGTGTGCCGCTCCTTAATGTTTCCATCCTCGTCTGTTTGCACAACATTGGCAGTAATGTTCTGTGGGCTGAGGCCTGACCCAGTCTGCTCTACCTGACGGTGGGAATTTAGTTTGACTCATGCTATTTTTTTTTCCACAATCGTGAACACTTTTAAGCGTTCTTTTGTCCCGTTGTGGAGCAGCGCTCTGGGGCCCCTGCTGTTTTTGTCTGTTAGTGAATTCCCCTCCTTCGTGGTTACTGTTTCTTTTGAAATTGCTTTGCTGATTTGGTTCGGTTATCTCCAGTTATTTTCTGATTAGATGTATTTATAACATTATTCTTGGCTATGGTGAATGTGTCTCTTTTCATATATTATTTAGGAGGCAGGCTAGAATGCCTTGTAATCTGCTAGTGGCGATATATAACTTTATATTTATTTCATAGTAAACCAACTAAATTAAAGCAGCATTTTTTATAGTGTTTAGTTTCCCTGCCAGTAAGAGGAGGTGAGGTTGCTATGTTCTTACAGGTGGTTGGCTATTCTATTTTTTTTCCTTTGGGAGGTTTCTCTGAATGTTATTTCCTTGTATTTTATTAACTTGTGTTTCTTGTCCAGTGTGTGTCTGTGTGTCATAATTCTGGTGGTGGTGGAGCACCTCCTCTCCACTGGGTTTCTTGGCACCTTCCCTGTTGTACAGGTAACATCACTATCTCAGTGGTCTTTTAGTATATGGAGCGTATTTTGTAATAAAAACACTATTTTTATACTGTCAACTCCTCTTTTACAACCAAAGCAATAGGCATATGAAATTAGAATAAATATACTGCTTTGGACCTTGAAACTCACATCTCTGCCATCATTCTTCACCAAAGGACTTGTTTAATGTCGCTTATTTCCAGACGGCTGTTGCTGTTCCCTGTAGTGTGTGGGCTTCAATCCAAGCACCCTGGTCACGAATGTATTTTGTTTTTAGTGTTTTTCTTTTCTTTTTTTTTGTTTTTAAATCTGTTTTTTGTCTTTAGGTCGCCAATTTGGAGTAGAAATCACACCGACACCGACAAAGAACTTGTTTTACATGTGTCTTTCTGGCTGCCATACTCATAAATGCCTTATGGAGTGAATCTGTTCTTTTAAGATAATGCTGTTCGCAGCCTTAAGGTGCCGTGCTTTGTCAGTCTGAATGCTTCTACTGGAATGAGTTAGCCTTAAAGTGTCGCTGCTTCAGGATCCTGTACAATCCTGGTTACAACAGACGACCTCGCTGACTCGCACACGGCCGTGTTGCTTAGGTGAATGAGAATGTACATGGACATCATCCTTCTCATTTGACGGCCACCACCAAGGAACTCGCTATAAATGCACGGCCCCTTTAATATTAAGGGAAGAGAAAAGACTTCAGGGATTAAAGCTGAACAGTGGATGGTGATTTTCTTTTATGTAAGGGAAATGTTTTCATTTGTTTGTATTTGCCTTTTTTTCAAATTTAAATCAAACAATACAATTAATAGGCTCTGTACAGTATGCACAGCCACACAGGTAGTTTTTTTATTATATCAGTAGTGTCTTTGCTACTGCACAATGAAAAAAACTACAGTATCCAAAATGACTGAAGACCAATGAGGTCAACCTTCTTTTATGATATGTGCGTGCATGTACAGACACAGTAACTCTTGCCAGCACCTAAAAGTTATCTAGTTATCATACATCCTCCTGCCGCATTTAAACCACAAGGGATTGCTCATCTGCTCAATTTATAACGGGGATGTTACAGAAACAAACGGTGTACGACGCATGTGGATACGGATGATGCATATACCTCAACAAATTGTTTCCCTGTTAAATTGTAAAACGTTTTTGGACAAAATAGACCCGCAAATTGTAGATCAAATAGATTATTCTGAACCAACACAGCAGTATTTATTAACTCCCACGAGATCCGGGTGATTTTAAAACTGTCTACATGCACAAATTAACGAAACAAAATACGACCGGATGTTTTTTTTTCTCTTCAAACACACCCTGCACCTTAAGTGTGCATTAGCTATGTATGTGTACATGCGGGTATGTGCGTGGATATGTATGTCCATATATATATATGCAAATATGTGTGTATGTGTATGTATGTAGGTATGTACGTCCATGTATGTATGTATATATGCTTTGCATACTTTTTCTTTTTCTTACTATTTATTAGCATTTTCTCTCCATTCTGTCGATAATGCATACTGTGTATGCGGATTAACAAATTCTGCGAATTTGTACATTGTGTTGTGTGTTTTTTTTTATTTTTTATAGTTTTTTTATCTTCTTCAACTTTATTTTACTTTTTCCTTTTCTTTATCTGTAACGCTGCAGTAACACACAAATTTCCCCGTTGTGGGATCAATAAAGTTTATCTATTCTATTCTATTCTATTCTATTAAGAGTGTTGGTGAATATGTAGCCCGTTTGTTACAGGGACATTTAGTGGTGTTTGTAGCTTATTACAAAAACTAGGGGCTTAAATTTCCCCGTAACTGTCTGTAGTGTCTCAGTAATTGTTGAATTATACAGAGTTGCATATTGCATGACATGGTTAAGTTCATTATGTCTCTGGTTATTTGGAGTGTTTCTTTGTATGAATATAATAGTGAATGAAATATTTCAATTTTGCATTTTGGGACTATTGTTTATGATTCCTTTATTTTCATTTGAGGTAAAAAAAAAACATAGCTCAAGCTTCTTGGTCAGGGATGTTCTTCATTTGATATATTGTGTTTTTTATGTAAAATTTGAGCTGCAAATGTCGTATCTTGAAATTGATGAACGTCACATTTATTGAAGTAGTTTCATCCATCCATTTTCTACACTATTTTATTCCTCACGAGGGGGAGTTTTTCGCTGTTTTTCGGACCGTGGAAAGAAGCTGGGCAACCACACACAATCACACAAATGAAGCCTCTTTTTCCTCCTTGATTTCAGTCTTAGTCCACTAAAGCTCGGCTAAGGTTGCGCCTCGTGCGGATACCATGAAAATCCCTCCCCCTAACCTCATCACTGACCTCATCACTGACCTGTGCTCCGGGTCCTCTCCTCCACAGCTCCCTGGGGTCCAGATATGTCTGGTTCTACACACCAACTCCCACTTCAGAGCTGCGACGTCGCAGAACTACATCACATACAGAGCAAGACGTTTTTTATTCACATCTGGAGGGACACCCTAAATAAAAACCGGACGAGGTTGACTAAACATGATTAAAATTAACAAGGACATTTGACACAGGACTGAGACTAAAATTAAAAATAACTGACAAAATGAAGTGTTTCCCAGCTAGTTTCCCCTTTGGCCGGCTTTTATAAATACCGCGTCCTGTCTCCTTGCCCGGTCTGCCCTTGAGTTCACCTGCTCTGGCCGTGTATCAGATTTACTGTACTGAGAACATCTTACTGCCAGAACGATCATATTTTTTCTTTTTTTTTCCGAAATAGGTCACGGCTGCACCTTCCGTGCTTTTAGAAGTACTCAGATAGGCGAATGTACCACAGGACTATTTGTCGCTCAGCGGCAGACCGCAGGCTGAGTGTATAATTACCACTTACTGCACAATCAGCTGTCTGGTCACACCCTTAGTGCCACAACGCTTCAGAATTCAGATTCAAACCACCGAAGAGTTTCTTTTCCCCCACCCCGGAATATTTCTCACTTTTTTGGGATTTTGTTTTATATTTCAAACTGTCCTTTTCTCATTCTTCACTGTAATAGTGCCGTGATTTAGTTATTTCTTACACATCATTTTGGACCCACTCTCCCTGCTCTTACCCGTGTGTATTCTCCCTTTCTTATGCACGCCTCCCATTCCCAACAACCTATCCGCCTCTTACTCCTTCACCCTTTCCTTACTCCACTTTGCTGTGCCAGCACTTTGATAACGGCGTGGCTGGGGATGGTGGTTTAACGGGGGGGTGGGGGTGGGGGGCTGCAGCCCCCAGATGAGCAGTCAATATTTCATATCTCTACCTGGAAGGAGACACAGAGGTCATTGCAAATTCAAATAGGGTAAGATGTATGACACGCGCGCCCAGTTTTAACCGCCTCGCCAATAGGACGTGCTGCAGCCGCCTGACATAAGGAATCCATTAATTTCAACATTTGCAAATAGAACATGGTTTACAAAAAGATGGCAACGCATGCACTCTGGAAACAGGGAAATTGAATGCGAGGATGACAATAAGAAAGTGAAGTTGCATTAGCATAAATCAAATTGTCAAACTCTACATCTTAAGATGCATTGTGCGCATAATGCAGACACGGCTGGAAGTTTTGAATAATGCCACCTGTGAATAGTAGCAATTTTCCCCCTTCTGATCAGGTTTCAGGCGTGATTATGTGCCGCTGCTTTCAAAGGTGTGTTGTAATGAAAGTGGATGGCCGTGGATGAAAGGGGTGTTTCCCCGTCCTCGCTGCCAAGTCCCATTCTTCCACCTGAACTCAATCAGCCATTCAGCCCATGTAGACAGAGAGCTCACAGGCTGGCTCCTCGTGTTGGTTTCCATCGCCCGGAGAATAACTTTGCAATCAGTTCACATTTCTGCCCGTATCCCTCTCAGGTTGGCTACATCTGCTCCCATTCGGGGACCGCGCCACTTACAAAATGAACTACGGCCTTATCGGGATCGAATTTACAGTATGTGTCTGAATGATGTGATGTGATCAGTTTTAGCCGGCGATATCAAGTACGCTCATGGAGATGTTAATGTTGTGGCCGTATTCCCCCACGCAGACTTATTTCTATGGTAATGGAGTTATTCATAAGCCGTTTCTAATATTTTCTTACAGCAAATCAATAAAGGCCAATGTGCTGACTGCGTTCTGTACCAGATAAAGAATGTTGAAAATGTATGCAGACAAAATGCACGCCCCCCCTCCAATGATAAGGCAGCTGTAGATACGACATTATAGGAGTTCCAGGGGAAGCCTCCCTCCACCACCATACGCTGACTGGTGCATTCTATACTGGTTTTCTATTAGTGAAATAAACATCAGCCCATGGGTGCAAATGTGAATGCAGAGGACAGCGTTGTGAAGTAAAAAAAACATTTTTTTATATATATTTCTTTCCATGACAATGACATTGGACACACTCCTGCGAGAGAATCACATCCAATTCTCTACACAACAATGAAAGGAGGATGTGAGTGGTTTGTACCTGTCGCCGTGCTCCTGTTTGATCTGGAAGCCGTGCTTTTGGCTCCTTTCGCAGGGCCTTGCCACTTGGGTGCTGAACTGCTTCATTCCGGTTGCCTGTGTTTGTTTGTTTAACGCCAGGCTCTGCTTTCACACAGACATAATTAAATCAAGCCTAATCCACTATTTATGCATTCTGCTTCTGAATTATTCACGCTGCAGTTTTATGTGTTATTGCATTTTTTTTCCCTGAGACAGATAGAACTTGTGGAGTTGCTGTTATTGGATGGACCCCCCCCCCCCAGATTGCTTCTTTTATTAATTAACCCCCCCAACATGCAGTAATACACAATGCAGTCATGTAAAAGCTGTGTTTGCATTTTCGTGCTCAAGCAAGTTTGAATTTGCTTAATACAACTATACGGTGTGGAATAACAGTAATTATTCTGCCTCTAGAGAGTACATCAGCTTTCCTAGAAATTTCTTGAACACGCGCACACACACACACACACACACACACACACACACACACACACACACACACACACACACACAACCACTCTTCCGCATACTCTATGGTCTCTGCTTCACCCCAAAGGCCTTGAACGCTTGTGTGCATTAAAGGTTTCCAATACTGTACCAACAGCTGCATAGAATACACTGGCTCAACTTAAAACAGGAAGAAAAAGTGACCAACTCAGCCATTATTGAGTATATTCCATGATGCTTTTATAGTTGCACCAACTCATTAATTTCAGTATAAGTGACTATAAATGACAATGCTTAATTATGCTAACCCTATGCTATATATATATATATATATATATATATATATATATATATATATATATATATATATATATATATTTATATATACTCGGAACAGCCCTAAAAAAACACCCGGGTGGTGATTGGATAACACACAAAGTGGGATGTGAATAGTTTCAATGCTTACTTTAACTCAGTGAAATACTTTTTTAGGGAACACAAAGATGGCAGGATGCCAGGCGATAGGAGTTTGTTTTGCTTCTTGCGGAATTGCAAATTGGGAAACAGTGGTGCAACGATTGTCTCCACCGGACGACGTTAACTTCCAAGGAACCTTCCTACTCGGTGGAAACACAGAGAGATAGAAGGTTCCTGAATCAGTTCCTGCCCCAGGAACTGTCTCTGTGGGTCGATGGGTACATTTAGGCACTCATAGCACTTAAGTTAATATTAGAGAGAGATGTTAGAGATTCTGCTATGATCCAACATTAACCTTAACCATATGTGTATTGTTCTTTCACAGCCACCCACCTATGATGGTGTGTGTGTGTGTGTGTGTGTGTGTGTGTGTGTGTGTGTGTGTGTGTGTGTGTGTGTGTGTTACATGAATTAAGTGCTACCCATAAAACAAAAAATAGGTAGGTAGATAGATAGATGGGCGGCTATTACATTTCTGCACAATGGGCAGCTGAAACATTTAATCAAGGGAAAAAGAGACCGAGTTAATACCCGTGGAGTCGATTTCTTAACAAATCGTTCTACGTGACATATGACAACGTGGAATATACAGCACAATGTGTGTGAAATATGTTCAGTCAGATCCCCCCCCCCATGGCCACATGGCTGTGGAAGTCTGCCAAGTGGAAACAGACAGAGAGGTTAATTAGGCAGAGTAGATTCTGATGTTCTGGTTCAAATGAAAATCAAATGACATCCACCGTCATCCATCACCATCGAGCCACACCGTGCACCGACTAGGCAATCGTGGTATATGCTGCAATGGCAGCCAAAAGGTTATGGATATATGCATATATCCATAACCCCCCCCTCTGTGTTAAATATGGAGCCCCACCGCCTTGTGTCATTACTTTTGGGCCTCAGTTTTATTGCCTCTGGTTAAAAAAAAAAAAAAGACTGATTTCTCCCTGTTGTTTGGATTCAGCAGTCCACACCCTGTGGAGGAAGAAAGATCTGCAGCTGCACCGCTGAAAATGTGCGAGGCCCATTGCAACGCTGCACAGCCACATTATTTAATCATGGCCAAATTAAAAAGTCAGATCATGGGTGAAATTGCTTCATATTCATTTCAAATTTTTCTCACCCCTCAAAGTGTTGAGAGAAATGTTTACTTTGGTCTTTCACTGGCAGATCATTTGCTTCCTTCCTTAGGCAATTCTGTTGAGCGCATAGGGCATCAATATTTTATTCATCCGAGAAGAGCAGGTGAAAACAAAACATCAGTTACCGAACGTCTGAGAGGACGTAGTGCGGTGGAGAGTTTGCGTTGTGGAATTTGTGGAACGGCGTGCTGGAGCTCGCTCTCCTGTGCTCTTCGGGTTCCTTCTCGTGCATCAATTTGATATTTATACTCTGAAATCTATGTACACTTGAACCTTCAGGGAAAAACGGACTCATAAATAATTGTTACTTGGTGCTGTATGATAGATGGGAGAGAGCAAAGGAGCAAACCGGTTGTGGGGGGAAGTTGGCCTTTCAATACTTTATGCGATTCATGCGGTACCATAACATATACTGACAAAAAAAAACATCATTCCAGCACAGTTGCACAGAGCGATCGGTTCGCTGGCACTCGAAGAAAAAAAAACAGTCTTTCTGCTTCATAAATAGGTCGTCGAAATCCTATAAGAGGGATCACATGGTCAGACGCGGCGGCACAGCTTCCTCTGAATCACCTGTGACATTGATTTATGAAAAAGCCCTCGCGGATCACCCCGAGAGTTTGTCACTTTTCTCCACGCTGTGACACAGCTCAGTCAAACGCCGTGGTCGGCAGCTGTGAGGGAAAGCTTCACGCTGGCGGCGAATCGTATCGCTTCTCCCCGCCCCCGGCAGCTGACAACGTTGCAACAGTTGCATCATCAGCATCATCCTCATCACCGCTGTGAACGCAGCAGGGGGGGCGGGCGGCGGGTTGAACTTGTACACCTTGTGAGCATGTGTCCGTTCAAAGCAAAGTTCACGTGTACAAATCGGGACCCGCTGCCTGT
Organism: Eupleurogrammus muticus; assembly: GCA_036785175.1. Taxonomy (NCBI): domain Eukaryota; kingdom Metazoa; phylum Chordata; class Actinopteri; order Scombriformes; family Trichiuridae; genus Eupleurogrammus; species Eupleurogrammus muticus. Next base: position 2,074,512 of record JAYKQN010000021.1, read on the forward strand.
CACGATGTGTACAGCTGGACGTTGTAATCGTCCATTCAAGCGTGATATCGTTTCTTTGGGCTCCTGTTTCATCATCATACTGCTTGACAACCCTAATGTCAGTAAGGAATAATGAGCTGGTGGACTGATCACAGTGTCTTTATCAAGCACATATACGATTGGCTTTAAAAAAACAAAAACAGCATTATTAGTGTTTCCAGACGGTTGAGAAATTGAGACGATATGACGCATGACTGTTTGGCAGCAGTCCCTTTTGCCTGATGAGGCCCCCCCCCCCCCCCCCCCCCCCCATGAAGAACTAACTTTTCTTTTTGCGAAACTTTTAATGGAAGGTGTTAAAATTCACAAAGAAGCTGCAAGAAAGGTATGAAAAAAAACACCTTTTACCAATTAGATATTCCTCAGTGACAGTGAACCTGTTTGATATAATTCAGCAGTGAAATGGCTCCGTACTGAAGTGAGAACCTGCCTCTTTGTGATAGTTCACCTCGCTTATAAAAGGTAAGCCTGAATTTGTTCCAGAGAAATATTACCACAGCATCACATAAAGTAAATCATCACTAAGTTAAATTTCCTCCCTAATTATTATATTGGAATCCACAGTAATCATGTTCTGGTTTTCCCTAATTTATGCAGCTAGGATCATTAAATTCCCAATGAGCCCTTCAGTGGAAGCACATAATGCGTTTTGGCACTTGGCAATATAGAAATAGCAATACAGAACAAATGTGTTCTACTAAATATGCCGTTCTCAAATCAAAATGTATGAATGATATTGTGTTCTAATAAATGCAGCTTGTGTTTCCCTAAATAAACAAATAAATAATGGGGGATGTGACTCCTTAACAAAGGCTGCATGAGAGGAGAAAATAGGAATTCACCCGAAAGAAAACAAACAAATGGAAAGCAGAATGTTGTCAGCCGGAATAATCAACGTTAAGGTGTTCATACAGTCATTTCTCTCCCTCCTCTATAAAAAGAGAACTGGGACCCAGTTTGTGAGATTTGGTTAATAATTCAGCGCTGCCCTAAACCAATTCACTTCAAGTGCCCAGATGGTATTTTTATTAGGCAAATGCTCGATACTTGAGAGGAATAATTTACTTGCATTCTGAAGCTGGCAGAGTACCTCCGAATGGAATTTACTGAGCAGGGGGGGGGGAACAAAATAATGTCAGGAATATGATCGGGCAGAAGTGAGAGGGTTCGTACCACACCTGACCCCGTAAGATGTCACTTTCCTCTCCTAACCAACAAGACGACGTGGAACTCAATATACGGCTGCGCGCCACACAATGAACAAAAATGGAGTGAGCAATGTTTTATCCGTGTTGTCATTTCCAAATGCTGAAGTTAATTGCCCTGCCACGGACACAGGGTCATCACGCTGGAAAACGCGTATCACACAGTAACATATTGTCCACTCGTCACTCCATGAAAATGGGTTTGGCTGAAATCCACAAACGCCCTATGGAAGACACCTATAGAGATGATGCGGTTGATGCTAGGGATGTGGATACGGTGCTGTGGCCAGACTGAAACAGAATAGAGGATCTTTTTTCCTGTTTCTGGTTTTGTTTTGTTTTTACTGTAACTATATACAGTAAATGCATCTGTCTTGTATGAAAACCACAGCGTGTGCAACGTTGTGATGGTTGGTTGGTTGCTACACTGTGTACATAGTTACAGTAAATATGTTTTTTCACAGTGTATTCATGTCTTCTGTGTATAAAACAATATTTTTAAATATTTCACAACACACTTTTGTGTGTACTGTCTGTAATTAGTGTAAGAATGAACAAAAAAGGCAAAAGCGTCATCATGGTTCCCATCAATCAGTGTTTTACAGTGTTCAACTGAGATAAATGTCTGTTCATATGATGGCTTGTGTGTGTTATTGTATGCATCCAATGCGGTGCAAGTTTACATCTCAACGGCGAACGTGTCGTCTCACATATCCGGTTACCTGAGCTCCCGTGTGTCTGAACCCTGATCGTTTGCTTTATTCTTTAATTTGCGCAGCCAACGGCCCCCTGTGCATTTTTAAAGTCTGTCTGGTGCTTCATAAAGAAACATAGTGATCACAGTGAAACTGAGCCTCTGCAAAGGAAAGGGGAGGACACAGGCCAGTGACTCCACACATCATCTGTAGCTGCACTACCACAGTACGACAGAGACGAGAGTCCAGCCATCAGTAAGAGGAGCAGATGAGCTAAGGCTGAAAAATCTCATACCGCTCACATCTCCTGGGTTTTATTTCAAGTTGTGAGACATGTTTGTGATTTTTAAGAACTAAAAAAATCACACCAGTATAGTTTGATATTTATTTACATCTCTGATGTGAATGACTGTATACGGGCTGTATTTTTAACACAAGACAGTATTTAAATAACAGAGCCCTTATAATAAAAAAAAATTATAATTTTAAATCTCACTCTCTACAATGTGGGGCCTATAACGTTTAACCACAGGCAGGTGTCCCTCTCTTCAACTCATGATTGCAGGGAAATATAGCCAAACTGCTGTTGGCACGCGTTGTTCACTTGAGGACGTGCCGTTTTCAGCATTTACGGGAAATCTTCTCCTTCTTAACCTTCCTTCCTGTCAGGAAATGACAGTAACTGATACAAAGATGCAGTGTTATCCATTAAAAAAAAAAAAACTCATTTTAATTGCACAGGGCTGAACAAGACTGCCCATCATATGGCTCCTCTGCCAACTTTTGGCTGGTGTAACAAAAGGCAGAAGCACATTGCCCTGAAGACGGATGAGTGGAGTGTATTCCTGATATCTCTGACCTTAACAATCCAGCCCTTTGGACAAAAACACCCACTGAGCTGTAGTCAACTACACTGGGAGTGCTTCTTAATTATCAGCCTCAAGCAGTTTGTTTTGAAGATACCGTTTGAAGGGAAGCAGCACCAGGAAAAGAAAAAGTGGAGAAAGAAATAACTGTGCAGAGATCTTTTGGGTGCAGAAAAATAAAGGCTGAAATGACAGGCTGTGACAGGGGCAGACACTGGGCCGCGGTGATTGACACTGCAATACTGTCCTATTCCTTTTGAGGGGATTAAATTGTCATGACCTCTCAGATATGTAAATTGAAGCAATGATCAGGGGCTTTGGAAATGTCAACTTTATTAAATTGTGAGACCAGTTAAAGGCGCAGTTCACTCATTTCCCAGGCAATTATTTCCGGCGGGCGCACACATATCAATCAAACGGAACAATCTCACATCACTGCAAGAATCCGCTGACTTTTAAATCACACATGTATTTTCCTGTAGACCACCATTCGGCGCTTTGATTCCCTTTCGATTTTTCGACTTGATTTTGAACCTTCTCATCCCGCAGCGGGCTATCACAGCAACTTTAATAATAATCATAAAAAATAAGAAAAGGTAATAACTGGGTGGCTCTTGCTGTGCTTCTATCGCGGATCAGGGGGCAGAGGGGGTAACTGGGCTGTGAAATAGGCTGCAGTTAGCTGATGGACACATGAAGGGCCTCGGATGGTTGCTTTGTAACTCACACCAGCAGACGCGCCTTTGCTCCATCTGAAGTGAAAAATAGGAATCTAAATAGCCTGGAAAATGCATTTCTCTCCCCCTCTCTGTCTGTGTGTCTCTCTGTGTTCCTCTCTCCTCCTCGCCCCCCCGGACGTCCGCGGGGCATCGCGGGAAGTGAGCTGCAGCGCAGCCTGGAGCTGGGCGCCGGGCAGCGGGAGGAGGGGTCGCAGCGACGCCGCCATCCAATGGGCTCCGGCTTCCTGCGGACGGAGCGCAGCATCCCCGGCTCCGCGGCCGCACTTTTTCCTTTTTTTCTTTTTTTCTTTTCTCTTTTTTTCTCTCTCTCCCCCCCCCCCTCTCTCTCTCTCTCGCAGCTAGACAAGTAGGGACGGTCTCACACACGTTCAGCACCCGAGTAGAAGAAGAGGGAGCACAGGAGCTCCGGGAATTACTGACGGGCTATTAGGCGAAGAATCTTTTTTTTAACCAGCACACACACACCATTTGTGTTTTTTTTTTCTTCTTTTCTTTGCAAAGATGAGCGTTGGCTGCGTCATCCTGGCGTGCACCTTACTCGTGGGCGCATCCTCGGTAAGATGATTATTGTCTTTATTCTCATTATTATTATTATCATCAGTAGTGGTGCACTGGTGTACCCGCGCTGCGGAGCGGCTGTGGAAAGGCTCACTTTTTTTTTTTTTTTACCCCCGCAGTGTTGCGCTATGTAAAAAGAAAAAAGGCAACGCGATGCATGCGATCGATCTCTTCGAGGCGCCGTTGCGTTTGCGTAAAATGCGAAAAAAAAGTCAACTATGTTTCTGCGAGCACCCCCCCCCCCCCCCTGTACCCCGTACCCCCGCCCCCCCGCGCGCGTGCCCTCGCCTGCGCGAGCCGCAGCGTCGGTGCAGGAGGACAGACGCTGCCTTCGCCTCTGTTGTTGGCTGCCTGTCAACTTCGCTTTACGCACGTTTACGCACTGTCATTTCTCCCCTTTTTGTATTCAGACGTCTGGGATCAAACTCTCTCCCTCTTATTTAGCCACTCGGTTATGAGGTTTACAGGGAGCACAACCATCAATCGTGAATAGCTTACTTTCTCTCCCCCCCCCTTTAAACTTAGGCAATTACGCTGTTTTCTGCAAATACGTGCACTTTGTCGGGCTTTGCTGGTCTGCAGTCAGGGGAATATCGAATTGGCCGTATTATGCAACAAAATGCAATACATGTTCTTTCTAAAAGAACCATAAATTGAAGTGATGCATGAGGTGGATCATGGCGAGTGCAGTGAGGGGAATTAAACGCCTGCTGGATGTACAGAGCCTGCAACTATGCTTATATAGCAAATTGTGTGTGCTGTGTCTCTCCTAAACACACACACACACACACACACATGCTCACACACATTTCCTCTGGAGTCTCCCTTGCTCCCATCAGCATGGACTGACTGTTTGAGTTAAACATGTCTTGCTGGCTACAATCATTGCCGGCATAATTGTTATCATTATCGCCATTATCGTGACTCGTGTCATCATTTTTGAACAATGAGCACAATTTTATTGTCCGTCATAGCGGCGATGATGATGATGATGATAGTGATGATGATGATGATGCAGACAGTGTCTCCGATGGTGTCTTTTAGTCTCAGACGTGGGTTTGTCCCGCTGTGGCGGGCAGAGTGCAGCGTGAAGTGTGTCAAACGCCGGACGCGTAGCCAGGGAGACGGCCAAAAAACGCTGTGACATCAGCCCTGTGACCCGGCGGCTGCGAGTCAATTTGCCGACGCTTAACAGGCCCGTCTTGTTTTATTCCTCAGGGGAGTAAGGCGGCGCAGCCCCTTAAACCTCCATGCAGACCAGGCTTCTCCCAGAACTTCTACACAGTGATCGTCTCCAGAGACGTGCTGCACGGCCAGAGCATTCTCAAAGGTACGTCTGCCGCTGCCGGATCCCCTTCATTGACTGATGATATTTTCTCTCCCCCGCCCAGATGCGTCCCCCGAACCCCATAGGTGTGATTGAGTGAGTGAGTGTGTGTGTATGCGCGTGTGGGGGGGACATATATTACGGTGCAGGGGCCCTCCATCACTTGTAAAGAAGGTCAGAGCCCACTCTGGCTGTGGCTGTGCAACATAAGCAGCTTGTCTTGCTCACAGGCGTGCATAATGTGCAAACAGAAAGATTCAGAGTCGTGGCTCGGGTTGAATAAATCTCGGCCAGCGATTCGACGTGACGTGACGGCGGCATGTGTAACGCGTTCTGTTCAAGGGGTCGTCGTTTGATATGGCGCTTCGTTGATGGATGAACGCCTAAACGTCACTGATTGCGGTGCAAAAAGCCAAAAAAACATTTCTTTCTCTTTGAGAGACTAAGCAGTGGCAGCAGCAGAGTTGGAGAAGCTGACTTATTTAAATGGCTCGTTGCTGACTTTACAAGTTAAAAACTTTCCTTTTATTCCCACTGTTCATTATAATACATTTCCAGGTCCTTTTTTTTTATTATTTCTGCTTTTCAGGGGGAAGTCAATTCTGTTTTCATTCACTTCATTTCTTTTCAGCGTGGGCAGTGTGCTGCATCTACTGCGAGGTTCATCTCCTGCCATGTGAAATTACGCTGTGCTTTCCTTAGCGTGTCTCTGCTACTTGCTGTTGAACATTTGCCATCATGGAAAAAAAAAAAAAAATCCCACTCAGCCATATCCTAGAGTCCCATTTTGCATGATTCACAGATAAACAACACCTTTGATATGCACGAAGAAGGCTTCTATAGCATAGATAGGCCATGCTGCACCTAAAGCTCTGAACTGAGTAGCACTGCAAGATGATGAAGTCAAGGTGCACGCTGCAGGTTTGTCTTATTAGGGCCCAGGGACTCTGTGTTGATAATGTTGGCCTAACATTAGGATTGATACATTTCCTCCCACTTCTTCCCTGTAACCAATTCAAGGCTGTTACTCACACTCCAGGCAACGGCTCGGCGAGAGAGCGTACAATAAGCTTAGCCCTCCCCTGACACCTTTGCTTTTATAGCCAAATATTTGTCTATTGTTACGTGAAATGCTATTTGCCAGGAGGAAATGGCATTGTCATTGTAACAGCTGTTTGAGCATTTTTCTGACTCGGAGCGAAACAAATGAATTATTCTGGAGGTTATTTTGTTATTTCGGAGGCCGACAAGGACGGTGCGGCCGGTCAGTGGGGAGCGTGGTTGCCTGAAGGGGCTCCGGGCTCAAGGTTTCTGCCTGTTTGGAAACGGGCTGAAGCGTCCTCACCGACACAAACAACATTAACACAGCGTGATGTGTCTACTGGACGGATGACGTATGTTGGTTTCTGCCACTCAGTGCTGGTTCTGGCAAAGCCCGACTGCATTCGGTTTTGATTATATGGCGCATCAGCTCCAGCTCTGATGATTTCTTTTTTTTTTCCCCTCCCCCTGTTTGTTATTTGCTAAAAAATCAGTCGGAAAGCCGTCCTTGTCTTCCCAACCGGCCACTCAGAAGGATACGGGCTGCAGCTGCTTAAGTCCTCGCGCGATGATTAATGTGCAGGGTCTCGCCTTTCCTGAAGATCCGTTTTCTATACAGGGGGACTCGGAAAGTGCGAGGGAGCCTTTAATACTAACGCCACAATATGTATAACCCGAAACTGTCACTTTCCAGGAAAATGAATGGGCCAGGGATTGGATGTGGGCGGGTCTGGGACGCTGGTTAGGGGGTTGCTGGACCGCTGAGGGCCACGCCTGGCGTCTCTCTGGAGACTCGGGCAGATGGGATGCACCGTAGCACTGTAGCCCTGCAGGTGCAGCGCGGACCCGCCTTCTGTTTCCAGCTGCTGAAACAATGTGTGGACTGCAGCTATTTCTTTTTAGGATGAGGCGGAAGCACAAGTGAATTTTATTGTGTTGTTTTGATGTGTGTAGCCGCATTTGTGTGTGTGTGTTTGTGTGGGTATTGTACATCAATTCATTAAGACAAATCTGAGTTAATTGAATGTGTTGGAAATCCTTCCCCTCGACACTCTAGTTGCCTCGTTTTCATGCTCCGTATTTAAGTGTCCTCTGGAAACACTTGTGTTGCATTGTGATGTATTTGCAGTCCCTTCTCCCCAACATATTGTTACAGTACATATATATCTGCAGCGCTTTTTCTGAACGCTACGCATGTGCTGTCGAATTGATGAAGACGTTTGCCTAATTTGCTCCGGTTTTCTTCTATTTGCATGTGTTGTCTGCAGTGGGTTAAGCTCCCGGGGCTTCTGTACAAAACACTAAATAAAAAGGATTAGATGTTCCTTGGAAAGATGAGGGAGGGCAATTTTCTCAACCCATAAAGGATCGCGTAATCCTTCACACCACTGGTTTCCAACCTGTTTGCTTGGTGACATAGAAAAGAAACACAGAAAACAGGGCCCATATGTGATGCCTTGTCTCAGGATGTTTCCATTGCAGAGTATCTGGAGATACGCCTTAATGTGTTTTTAGACCCTTGAATAGGTATCACTTACACCTATTGGAAAAATAATCTGAAAAGATAATAACTTCTTGACCCTCCCTATATGTGTCTACACAGGGGGCCTCTGCTTTCAAAACACAACGTGAACTTGGACATGTTTAGATTAGATAGTGTCAAACTGGAAATGTCTCTATGAATGACTTGCAGTGATTGATATAAACTTGACTTTTACTCTACATTATGCTAAAACACTGGTACGGACCTTTACCCTTTTGTTATATCTAACATTCTTTCTGTAAATAAAGTGTCGGGCCGAGGCTTAAAAGGTCACTTTTGAATCGTAATGCATCATCCGGTGCCCCCTTTCGATCACTCCCCGCTGGCTTTATAGGTTAAAAATGCCGTTATGGGTTTTGCGGTTGACCATAAAAGACCTTTGTTTAACTAACTCACAAATCTCCGCGCTGCCGCTAAGTTGTGCTGAATAAATCATTCCATGCTCCCGTGGACATGTTTGTTTGAGAGAGCTGGGTCGGGATCGGAGGATGAGGCGGTGGCACACAGGCGAGCAGACAGCCGGGCGCGAGGCGCGGTCCGTGCAGATTCCCGCTGTGGGCAGATAAGCCATGAAAAGAAATATTCCAGTGATTGCACATCGCTGTGTAAACCATCATCTCGGTCCAAGAGCCGGAACAGACACCTAGGAACACGGACAAGGGGGATGCGGCCTTAGCACCGGTAAGGGGGAAAAAAAGAAGAAAAGACTTGAAATACAATTCAGTCAGGATAGTGTCTCTTTAAGTCACTGTCAATGCGTATTTGAAAAGACAGCAGTGATGAGTTTCACCTTTTGCCCCTTCAGCCAGTTCTCAGTGAGGTAAGGTAGTGAGGAAAGCAGCTCCCTGCGACTGTCTCCGAGCAGATTTTCGCCTCATGTTGAAAAGAAAATGACTTTGATGGATATACTGGATTGCATAAACCATCCCTTTGGAGGAAAAAAAAAATCAATTTCAGGTTTTCGACGGAAGGCTTCAGAAATGCAGTAAGGGCCACTTCGTTGCGGGAGAAAATGATAAAAACAAAAGGGAAAAAAACAATGAGGATAATTCAGTGTGTTCTGTCAGACAGTAGCAGAAGAGATGTGTATTCTTTAACCAAGTGCTCAGCATCAGTCCGTAAAGCTGCCGCTTTGTCACCTCAGCTCCTCGCTGCCCTTTTCAAAGAGAGAATGCTCCGTTTCTCCGCCTTTCCTCCAATCACAAGAGATGAATTTGCTCCGCGAATGAAAGAAAAGAACCCGCAATCAGGCGCCTTCCCTTGCGTTTGCCTCCTTCATCCCAGGTTTTTTTATTTTTTTTATTTAAAATTACCCACACGCCGCACTTTATTCTGAAACATTGGTTTAAGGAGGCCTTCGCCGCCGCCGGCTATATACGCTTTCAGGCATAGATTTCCCATTGTTTAAATTCCATTTCCAAAAGTTACACATGCGAAATGACATGTAACACGACCCCAATTAGACTGCAGCGGGAGGAATCTGGCGCGTCGCCATATCTGCTTTGAAACAGCCAGCTCGGTGTGCGCCGCGCGCTGCCGAACTCCTGACTCCTAACCCGCCATCCAAAAAAAAACCGACGGAGCTTTCACAAGCACGTCCAGACGCCAGGCGTGGCGGCGGCGTGCGTGTGTGTGGGGTGGGATGGGGGGGGGGGCAGTGGGATTACCTTTCCAGCCATTTGATAAGCGGGATGCCATTTTCCTTCTGACTTCCGGACGTCTCTCTTGTCCTCCAGAGAGTCTTTCATCTCTGCAGCCAGGACCCGCAGTCTGTGCCGAGCTGATAGAATACAGGTACAGAAGATGAGCCACATCATTTCTCTTTATCTCGCCTGCCTTCTTACCCAACCGAGCCGCGCTCCTATATCCCTCAAACTCCCTACAACATGACATACACGCTGAGCCAATTCCATCAAGCAAGCCACCCAAGATATAGTACATGCCACAGCACAATGCTTTTCATCCTGTTTTGTAGTCATTTCCTCTGTGGAGGTAGTGAGTAAAAAAAGGGGCTGTGATAGATGGGGGGAAACTGGCTGTCAGCAGAAATATTATTGCTTCTTGTCAGGACTTCCATGTGAATTTTATTAGTTCTAGTGCAGTGATCTCCACTGGTCGTCAGTGTGACGGTTTGCTGTTGGGTCATGGCATTTACAGATAGTTTCACCACTTCCCCACCTGGAGCCCGGCCGATGAGACAGCGATGTTTCATCTCAACTCCCTCGCTTTTAGGCGGTAGCAAAGCTGTAGCTAGAGAGGCAATGCCTGAGACTTCAAAATAAATAAATAAATAAAGTGCTGTGCTGTGCTGTGGTGTTCGTTTGGTCTCTGCTGATGGAGATTTGCATTTTCTGAAAAAAAAAAAAAAAAACAGGGGTGAATTAATTGTGCCCTGAATTCTGGCCTTCCATCCATAGGTAATCGCGATGTTATCAGACCCTTTTTTTTAGGTCGCGCCAGCAGCACGGGCGGAATCATAAAATGATGATATGCAGTAAAGAACAAAAAAAAAAAAAAAGAAAAGTGGCACTTCTGATGGCGTTAGCCAGAAAGAGAGTCCTTAGCTAGGGATTAACGGATAAGAAAGAGGACTGTGTTGGATGGGGAACTTTCTGTGGAGTAAAGACAAGGGCAAATAAAAAAATAATGGTGTATAGTGAAGTTTTTCTTTTTTTTATATTACTCTGAAACAAGTTAGTTAAAACTTAACCCCTCTCTTTACATGCACTATCAAACAAAGCGGCACAGAGCAGCCTTTTGTAGAGACCATCGATGACCTTGTATTCTCTGAATACTATTTGCATTTGTTATTTTTTTTTAAATTGACCACCCCTCTCTCAGTCGACGTGTATTAGAGCTCTGCATCTCAGCGCATTTTAATGATCGGTGGCCCTGATTAAGACTCCATCGCCGTTTATGTTGCAGTGCAGAAAGCACCACTTTTCCCACCGAGAGACCTCTGATTCACCTTTTAGCTGTAAGTGTAACCCGCAATCTACCAGTTCATTACAAGCCCCCTCCTCTAGGCTCCTCTAGGCTCCTCTAGGCTCTGGGATTTACATGCATCTGAATACAAATCAGGCCTTCAGTGTAAAGTGGTGTTTCTTCAGCTCAAATCTTCAGCTCGCTGGCGTGTTATCCCGCCTGTTTTTGTATTGACAGCGTTCACTTAGGTGTCATTTAGGTGGATTATTGGATAGATATATTACAGATTACAATTAATAGAAGAAAAGAACATACTCTAACTATAGTAACCTTGCAAAAGAAGCTGGAGGCACAGCTCATTGCAAACCCAGACTCTCAGAAAATAACGCAGAAAAAGCGCTTGAACCAATTTCCATTTTATCATCAGTCTGAAATTACGGCTTTTCATTGCCGCGTCTTTTGATTGGCTTTGAGTCATGTCAGGCTTTCTTCTTCTAAGAAACACAACACATAAAGGGTTAAAAGGCAAGAATCCACGTGCTGCTTAGACTGCAATTATTTTTCCGTTGTTCATTTGTATGTGGATTGCCTCCTTGTGTATTTCCAGCCGGCGTCCATCCAGCCCGGCTCCGACGTTTCAAGTCCCGTGTCCCACTCCTGGGCATGTTGTAATTACTCTGGAGTGGATCTCTATCAGCTCAGGCAGCTGGGGATGATTCGAAAGTCCTCAGACCCCTTGGACCCCTGAACACAGGAGGAGGAGGGATGCTGAGGACGAGATGGAGGTAGAACCACAAACATAGGAGACCTTCTTGAACACGAGCTTCCCGGATCTCTCTCCTGTGCTGCACTTGTCCGGCATGTCAGGCCGACATGTATATTTTAGAAGGGATAGCCTCCTGCAGCGGCTGTACACCTGCGGCCTGAATCGGGGGCTCGGGATGACATACAGCTTCTCACTTTATTGATGAATTATGGCCAAGCGTTTTGACCTTGTGTAGCCACTTGACCTCACATGTTCTCCAACACTCATATCCTCAGTCTGCAGCACTGCTGGAGATGAAAAACATGGCCCAATCAAAATGATTTACGTTTGGCTCGCCTCAACACATAGATCCTTCTAAGCTGCTGCTAAATGCATCTCCAGAGGGCCCCGCTGCATTGTACTGCACAGCCATTTCTGAAGCCACGGGGCTTTTGCTATTATATCGCCTTAATTAAAAGACTATACTGTCAAGATGCCTTTGTTCTACAAACTCTTAATATCAAAAAGGTCCCTTGCTGGAGAGTGGTTTGTGCTCGACTTTGTCCTTTGGATTAATTCAGCCTAGAATCTATATTTGATCAGGGGAGCATGCATGCCCTCACTCTCACCATATTCTTCTGGTTCATTTTTGTTTAATGTTCATGTTATTTAAACACAGCATATTTTATGCGTTGTGTATTTGTGTATGTGTGCGCGCGTGTGCCCGTGTGTGTTTAGGCTGCGCTTCATCCAGTGGGTGATTATCTTAAATGGAGAAATTGAAGGATTAAAAACCAGCCCAGTAATCCAGCTGTCAATCTCATGGCTCATTAGTAAGCAAAGGAGAGGGATGTAGGAGAAAGCGAGATATACAACACACAGAGAGAGAGAGAGGGAGAGAGAGAGAGAGAAGGTAAAGGTGTAAACGTGTCAATCAAACAAAAGGGAAGGTTTTCTGAATTGCTATATTAATTAACTAATTCCATTACTAAAATAGAGGCGTTCCTTTCTGTTCAGCAGCTGATGAAGTGCCTCTCAGTAAAACTAATCACTCACTTTTATGCATTGACGTCATTCAGGATCCTAGTGGCCTGAGGGGAGAAGCCCTTCCCGAGCCTCTCAGCGCTGGCCTGGTGAATCCAGGACCTTCTTCCTTGACTGCATCAGTGTGTTTGGGAGAATTTAATGATTCTCTTTGTCTCTTTTTCTTCGTGCAGCACCTGATTTAAATGGCCTTAAGGCAAACTAGAGCACTGCCTAATTTCTGATGCTCCCTGTCAGGATGCTTTTGGTGGTGAAGCGCAGGGGTTAAGCAATTCCTAAGTATTTGAGGGAATAACTGGAATTTCCTAGAAGTGTCTGAGGTGAAACAAGCATGACCTTGGGGTCGGGCTCTCTGTGATGTAGACACCGCGGTACTTGAAGCTGTCCACCCTCTCCACCGAGGATGTTGAGGGGGCGGGAGAGTGTAGCTCCTTTCCTGCTTTTTTCCCAAAGTCCACTATCAGCTCCTTAGTTTTGCTGACATTCAGAACTACGTCTGCTGTTGTCCTGACACCGGCGGGTCAGGTCATAGGCTTCCTTTAGATAGGCCGTTTTCATTATCTTTGACCAGGCCCATCACAGCTGTGTCATCAGAAAACCTGACAGTGAAGTAGAAAGTGGCCACACAGACAGAGATGTACACTTGGGCTGAGCGGTATACCATCTCATACTGAAACTGTGTTTTATTTTTATTTTATATGAATTTTTTATATTCCCAAACACCATTTGGTGTAGTGTAAAAAACTTTAGAAACACAGAGCCACAGGAACATTGCACCATGGGGCATTGTTTGAGAGGGGGACTCTTTTGCACGTAAACCAAATAGAAGAACCGTGTCTGTGTGGAAACCATAACGGGTAAATGTTGTTACAAACATGTCCTAGAATATGAGGAATGCACGAAACTGCAATCTGTGTCCTCTTCATTGACGTTGTCACTGCAATACAAGACGCGAGTACATAACATCCCTTGCTAAGGTGACTTTCTGCAACAAGAAAAGCGATTTTAAGCTAATTCACTGCAGTAATTATTCTCTAAATTATTACAAAATGGGCTTAACATGTAGTCATGCATGAAAAAAATACTGTCAAATACTGTGTCACAATATAATTTAGAAAAATAGAGCGAGTAGAATTTTTGGTCATAATACTGAGCTCTAGTGTACAGGGACTACAGCAGGGGACTTAAAACAAAGCCCTGGGGTGCTCCGCTGCTAAGGATGATGGTAAAAGAGATGTGTCCCCCCACCACGTCAGGAAGTCATGGATCCACATTTACAGTGAGGTGTTTGATTCCAGATCGTTGAGCTTTGTGACAGGTCTGCGGGGAACTATGGTGCTGAATGCTGAGCTGTAGTCAATGAACAGCAATGTCACGTCTCCCTGTTGTTTAGGTGGGATAGGGTGGGGCAGATGATGCGTGTCGTCTATCGATCGGTTGGGATGGCGGGCGAACTTTAGAGGGTCCAGTGCGCCGGGTTGTGGGCAGCAGATGTATTCATTAAAGCCTTTCACTGTGCTGCATCACTACAGAGGTTAGTGCCCTGGTCCTAAATGCTGGCTGATGGAAAAGGAGACGTTGTCACACTGCAGAGCTGTGAGCGCTACGTATAATGAACGGCACGAGGATGGAGCACGTTGGTGCACATAGAAACCAGGTAAAGTGCTCCATTCATGTGGCAATTAACACCAGAATGTATACAGGGCTCGGTTCACAGTTGCTCCTATTTACACTTCTGAATGGAACGAACATGCACAACAATGACACATGTGTAAACTGTGTGCGCGCTGCAGATTAGCGTCGGCGTCAAGGAAATACAGCATCTCTGCCACTTTTCACCAGGCGTCTCCTCCTGGTGGTGACATGTTTCTGGTTCGATTGTATCAATGTGCAGTCTATTTTGATCTTGTGCAGTCTTATTTGTTCACAGTGACGTGTTGGAGGCCCGCTTCTCATGCAGCTCGTCTCTTTTAATTCCATTTGTTTTCCTCGATTCCTCACCCATTTTAAGCCTTCCCCGTTTCCACCCAGAAAATGATCCATTTAGAGGAAGCCATTGCTTTTCTTAATTTATTTTTCATGCTATAAACAAAGTTTCTAGGTGTATTTCTGCTACATGTGCTGGTGGCTGTCAACTAACGCGATGACTGGCTTGGGTGAACAAACAGAATTATTGCTAACAGCAATAGCAGCAGAAGTCTCTGTTCTGTCAGACTGAAGGAGGGCGCTCTGGCCTGGATTCAGATGGCTGATTTGGAAATCCAAAATATGGGTTGTGATGCAGAGTTGTGGGCTTTGCCGACCAGAATAAACGGACGTTATTCGATTGTAGGATTGTAAAACACCTCCATCGATTCTGTTTCCTGTTCCCTGTCAGTGGCAGCCCTCATGTCAGTAAAGACATGTTTTTATCTGCTTCCTCTCTGTCTTTGTGTCTTTCTGTCTGTTTCTCTCTCTGTCTCTCTCTAGTTCATCATGCCCTCACTGACTCCCTATGAACCCATTGCCTCAAAAGTGAAGCATGACACAACATGCCCGATTTCTATTTTCTAAACCTAATTGTGCCTTTTTTTTCCGCTGCTCGCTTACTTCTCGGCATATCAGTGATGTGGATAGACGAGCGCTGCGAATACCCATGAGAACATCACAGCCATCGGTTAGCAACAGTCGGAAATATACATAGAAAATCATCACCATGATCGCACAGAGAATTGTACTTCTTTGTCACCTCTGCATAACAAGATTTTTTTTCAAATATGCTCGAGCTTGATGTCTGGCATTTTAGTCTTTATTTAGCAAGAGCCTGGTAATGTGCAGACATACAGGGGGGGGAGAAAAAAAAAAGAAAAAAAAATCCGGGGTTGGAAAACCCACTTTTTTTTTGATTGAAATATGGGAGCAAATCAATAGAGCCCTCCTTTCTGCTGGGAACGTGCACTGCAGACACACGCTGGTAGCATCGATCACAGCTTCAGAAGAATCACAGTTTTCCTCTCCCGCCCCGCTCCCGTCTCTCTGCACGCCGCTCCTCCCCTCTCGTTCCCCTCCTCTCGTCTCTTTTCTCTCTGTAGCCTTGTATAGGTTTTCAGATATAAAAAAAAAATAATAATAATAGCTCTGAGAACCAGCAGAGAAGAGGCATAGAGGAGGAGGGGGTGATGTGTGTGTGTGTGTGTGTGTGTGTTGGTGACAGTGTTTGCGCTCTGCACCACACAACCCAGCAGTAAGACAATAAGAGGCAGTCTGACTAACTGTGGCCTCTGGGAATAGAAGCCTTCTCATTGCCATAAACAGCAATTTAGCCCGGGCAAAAGAGAAACGGATTCAGCCACATGGCCGTGTCATCGCGATTACAGCCACCGCAGGGTGGACGATTGGCTGTGAAATCCAGGCACCTATTTAAATACGGCGGTAAATTTATAGGCATGTAGACCAATCAGACATCAAGGCCAACGCCGATGATGACATATCAGGAGTTGAGAACTAAAAGATGTTCCACACTGAAGGGTGCTATCGTCCTTTTTTTTTTTGCGGTGCTGTTTTTTTTTCGGCGGAAATAGCCTTGGAAAAAAAAAAAAAACGTCACCTTTGTTGATTTGCGGCCACACAGGTTAGCGGCTGAACAGGCTGTAAACATTTCTAACCGCGCTGACCCGTAGTTTTTTCTGAATTCTGACCGGAGGACGTGCGGAAGCTTTGAAAAAGCTCTGTAAAAGTATCATTACGAAGCTGAGAGTTAAACGCACCGCTGCCCCTGCAGGGCCACACAGGCCCGCCGAGCGAGCACTCAGCACGGCCGCGATGAATAAACATCCACCATCCGTGCACGTCTGCTGGGTTTCCTGGTTTCACGTAGTGACTCACAGCTTGATTTGTATTTCAGCCGCGCCGCTCCGAGATTATATTAAACCGCCGGAAAAAAACACCCGCGATGCTCTGACCACTGCGAGGGTCCTGGCTGTTATTTTTAACTGATAGCGTTTCATGCTTGGGTCGGGTTCAGGGCCTGTAGAGCTCATTATCGTAGAGCTCGGGTGGATGTGGGCAACAATACAAGACCTGCTTCCACCTTCGGGCCCTTTAGCAGCATGTTTGATGGAACGCGAGTAGGAGTTGGATGAAGCCCTGAACTTCAGTCATGCAGCGTGTGATCAAAAGAGCCAGCTGTATACATTAGAGATCCACGCTACAGGCTAAACAACGAACATAAAGTGCGGCTACAAATGCATTTAACATTTGGTGGAAAATTGGATTGCTCGGCAGGCAGTTCATCGCCATGGTATCGCTGATGTCCAGTCAACGTGGAGATGAAACAATATGTTGTAGTAGCGCATGTCTCTTAAAGCGAAATGTCTCGGTGCGGCTTATTACACTTAATAGTATTGCATTTGTATAATACCTTTCTGGCCTTTTCAACCACTCATAAAGCACTTTATACTAGTTCATCCATTCACTCATACACTGATGGTGGTGGCTGCTGAAGGCTCAATCATTCATACCCAATTCCTACACTTTAAGGTCAAATCACGATTAATAATAAAAAAATAATAATTGTATCATCATCAATTGACATCACATCTAACGGAGTATTTATGAAACATGGGAGCATATTTTTTCAAGTCCTTATAACCAAAAACAAGTTAAATGTCACTTTTCCTGATATGGAAAGTTTGAGTTGGATTTTAAACTGAAGAACATTTATCATAAAATTGTGGATATTGTTTTGTTTTCACTCTTTAAATATCCATCAGTGCAAAAAAAAAAGCCATAAAACAAGATATATTTCTTTTCTCTACCCACATTGCTTTAGGACTATTTGTCATGTGGTGAGACGTGTCCTCTGCAGCCGGCGCTCCACCAGTTGCATGCCCCCCCCTTCCTCCCTCCCTCCCTGCACAATGCATTCTGGGGATGGAGCCGTGCATATGTGATGAAGCCACTTGTTGAACCACCTGCATATTTTATCATTAACAGACTTTGCACTCTGCTTCCTTCACATTTATCCTGACAAACTTTTATAATGCAGGTGAACCCTAGGCTGCATTTTAATAGGAAACAGCTGCGGGCTGAAAAATGGAGCGAATCATATTCATATAATGACTGCGTTTCAAGGCCCTACTGTAGTATTTAAGTCCGTTGTGCTAATGCTACCGTACGGCGAGAACACGGCTACACACACTGTTACGAATGCCTCATAAGTTACTCTGTGAAATCAATACTTACACTAATTCACAGCATGTTCATTTCCTCATAATTTAATCTTAGCATTCATCCATTCTTTAGCTGCCAGCAAAAAAAAATTGCTAAATTTATCTTATTAAAAGGCATTAAGGGAAAATGCCATAATGTTGGCCATACTCTGCAAATTCTTCAAGATGCTGCTTAATACACAATGTTCTCTAAAACAACCCCCCCTCAGTCATTCACATGTTTATTATGCAGGAGCCACGTCCACTTGTCACAACATTTTAAAGGCAGCATTTCAACCAGGAAGAAACACAGACACACACACACACACACTATGACAGAGAGAACAGATCATTTTATTTGCTGGTGTAATTCTATCACGCAAGGACATCATCAGGAATAGGTCACACATGGATCACTAGCCCTAAGTCTCCTCCTCTGCTCCTCTCCTCTCCTCTCCTCTCCTCTCCTTTCCTCCTCTCCTCTCCTCTCCTCTCCTCTCCTCTCCTCTCCTCCTCAGTACTCCTCATGCGCTCTCTGTTTTTATTTCCCTTTGAAAGACTTTTAGATCCAATTTGCAGTCCTCTCCGTGCCTGCTCCGGCGTCTTCCTCGGCTTTAGTGTTTTCACCAGCCTGCAGCTCTGTGTGAACTTCTCTTCACACTCTGGAGATTGTATCTGTCATTCCAGGGAGAAACAGAGCAAACCGGGGATAAGACACTGACGCCGCTTGTCCTTTTTCCCCCCACATTATATGGAACATACGGTACATGGTACGGCTGTATTTGTCTCTCTGTGTGCACACATGCTTGAGCTTCCTCTCATTTTCAATAATCTTACCGCACACCACCACAAGTCAGAAGCAGGGCCCTTGCAGGCTGCATTCTAAATACTCTCAAGGCTGGAGGCAAAGCAACATGAATTTCAATGAATTATTAAAGAGGATTATTTATTTACTTCCTCCGCTCCCTGAACCACCTAACTAGCAAACCTACGTAGCACTTTTTCGAACCTGTGGCACACACTCGTATGCATAATTCACTCTCACGTATTTTCTCGAGGATGTGTCTGCACACCTTCAGGAATCAGCTGAGTGGACTTTTAACTTTGCGCATTGCTGCAGTCCGGACGGAGCGAGGGTTGTTCCGTTCCACCGCGCTTATCTTCGCGACGAGATCGATTTTTGAAATGTCATTTGACGCGATTTGTGTTGTGGCCGTCGCGCGGTGCCAACGAGGTTGGCTCCGCTTTAGATTGTGGTCACTGTGTGTATCGAGTGGTACTGTTCTGGCGGGTGGGTGTGTGCAAAATGTCTGTGTTTATGTGTGTGTGTGTGTGCGTGTGTGTGAGTGAGTGTCAGACGACGTTGGCTGTGGGAGAAAAGGGATGAATAAGCGAGCGGAGGACTGGAGCGCTGCCAGCCCATGAAACCCCGGTGCACTGCAGATGAACCAAACCTCCATCCATTCGCATGGAGCTCCGCGTGATGGGTGATAGGTGGTGGGAGGTGCGGGTGGGGGGTGACATGCCCCCACGTCGCGTGTCTGTCAGCACGGGCGACGCTGCATGTTGATGTGTACTGTAATTCTGTTACCGAGCGCTTTCCATTAACACATGGGCACAAGGACATGATTAAACATCAATCCCGAAAGCTCCGGAGCCGACAACCTTGGTTTTTATTATGAAGTTTTAATGAGAAAAATCTTACCAATCCTATGATAAACATCATTATGTATTTATAAAAGCCCGCCTTGGATCATTAATCGCACGGCACACATCAAGTGCGGCACCTTAATAAAAAGCTAACAGCCCACGTATAACTGAAGTGCAGACTGTGTGACCTATGCAAATAGCGCACAGATGAAATGTAAATCAAGGTAAATGTGATGACACCTCCGTTCCTGCTGTTTGCACCGACCGGGGCGCAGCTTTCCTCACGTTTGCCATCCACTTAGTGCGATAGGATGTGTGTGTTTGTGCGTGTTTGTGTGGTCAGTTATATTACAGGAGACAACAGCAACACTGCAGTGATGGAGGATCCAGCAGGAGGGCCGTTATGCTGCCAGGAGTACAGCATGTGCCTGATAACGCTGTTAGAAATATGTGTGTGTTGATCAGGACTGAATTGGTTAATGAATGGAGCCCTTAGGGCTAATAAATGCACATGAATAGTACTGTGTTATATGGGCTTTCTCAGTAAACACAGCCAGCCGGGCTCTCTGCGAGGATTTCAGATTTTTATTGAAGCGTTATCAGTGTGATGGTTGGGCACACGCATACATTTTAAACATTGGAAGAAAAAGAAAACATTCCTGGTGAGTCTTTGTACTGTGGACAGCATTTGATTTGAATATGTATTTATTCACGTGGCACATGAATTAAATGGGAAAATGCAAATGCGCGCGGGCTAAGCAAGCTCACAAAGGTACTTTTTTTTTTTTGGAAATTGTCTTTCACCTGTCAAAATCCTGATCTGGAAGTCCTGTTTTGAATGCGAGATCAGAAGTCAATTTTGCCGTTAAATGATATGCAAAGTGCTAAGAGGAAAGAAGACAAAAAAGTCATGCAAAAATTGCTTGCTCTTGGATGGGAACCCAGAAAACCGAGTTTCAGAGGGAGCAGAGACACACAAAAGTCAAAGTTGCCCTCCCACACAAGGAACAAGCAAACTTGCATGCAACTGCTGTTGCCACCCAGAACCCTCCTCTCATTGTGGCGAGAACATATTTATCCTCGATACTTGAAATTATATACCAACCAACAAGATATCTCTCATTACAAAAAAAGATTATATATAATGATGATAGTTAAAATTAGCAGAAGCTCCTGACAAAGCCTATACGATAAAACATTGTGTACTGTAGAATCTCTTATAGATGGTTAAAACAAACTTCTGAATTTAAGCACACTTATCTACACTGTTGCTACCACTGCCGATATTCTGTGGTACCAGTAATTTATTCTGAGTACAAAAACATTCTTCTCTTTACATGCATACTGTATACCATCTCCCATGCTTTATTATGGCAGAATCATGCTGTGTTTCTTACAAGGCAAACTGAATTATTTAAATCCATCATTGTCAGTTTATCTGATGTTCATAGGCTACAATGGGCTCTAATTAGGCTGTGACTAGATGTAGTTCTTGTTAAGGAAAGAACAATATGGAGCGTTCTTGAACTTGCGACGTGAGCAACTTATTATACTGTAATGAGAAAAGTTCCTCATTGTAACTCGGACTCGGACGTCACTGTAGTGTTCCTCAATCTAATGAAATAGGTGTAATAATGGCATAAAATCTTCTGAGGCAATTCCCCGCACGCATCTTAACCCCTGCTTACGCACATTCTGGAAAACAAGATAACTTGGCCATTGGGAGAGGTGATTTGCGGAATGGGCACAGCTGCTGCAGCAATTAGCCCGTTATCACCGGGTGCAGCTTCATTAATGGTGCGGCCTTTTCTCTACCTGTGCACAATGCTGTCGTTCAGGTAAAAAAAAAGATGACACAATTCAAGTACTTGGACAGCTTGACCTGTATGATGTCTCAGCGTGAGCACACTACACGAAATTAAATCTACACTATGTCCTCATTCTTCCTGACCTTGATTTCAGTCTCTTTCTAGGACCTATAATGCCTAGAATATATATATTAATTAAAATAATATGATAATTTATATCTATAATATTACATTACTATCTATACTATGTATAGTTTGTTTTAACTTGTAATGTGTTCATTCTTCATGAAATAGACGAACAACCGCTACAAATCATGATCATTCTATCTCTGAATTATGTTATTGGCTTAGATTATATTGACATTCACATTTTATTTTACTGTACACTAAAACTTTGTAATAAGCCTTACCAAGATTTACTAATAAATGTTTATTAAGCAGTTAACAAAAAGAGGTATAATTAGACAATTAGACAGATTAGACTCCATATACCTAACTTATGTGGCATATGGTGTATCGCATTTTACTGTATGTGTTTTTTTTTAATTAGAAACAATATAATTAACACCAATTACCTCCAGCCTATTTACAACTTACTCTTTTGGGGAATAATTTCTGTTTCTACAAGAAGATAAATATGAATTATAATATATTTCATTTGTTCAGCAAATAAAATGTGTGTGTGTGTGTGTGGGGGGCGGTGCCTTATTTGTTTAATGCTTAGATTACTCTGGTTGTGTTTACTTATTTATGATTTTAACACTGCTCGATGTACTCGATGTAACTTGGAGTCCGCTGAAGTCAGATGTTTTACAAACAGGAGGGAGCTCGTGGAGTAACGTCACACGTGGCGAGATCCACGGGTTCGTAACGTCCGTGGTTGCCGACGTGCTCTGTGAGCGGGGAAGGTGTTGCTGGCTCCATACACTCACACACACACAAACACACACTCTGAAAGCTCAGTCTCCAACGAGGGTTTCCTGAGCACCGAATATTGACACACTTTAAACTCTCAGCGGCCACGGTCAGTGGACAGAGCGCTGAATCGGCTGCAACCCCTCGCTCCGAAGCTTCCTGATCTTTCCGTGTCCGTGCTCTGTATCCCAGAGAAGAAATCACTCTCGACTGATTGTTCAGTTTCAGCCAGCTGGTGCACGGCGGACCTCTGACCTCTTGCTGCTCGGACCAATCGGGCGCCCGCCGGCATCTTCTCCACACGTACCTTATGGAGCAGAATGGGCCGGTGGGACAGTTTGGAGCGTGAGCCTGGGTGGGCGGTGGCTTTACCCTGGTGCTACCTGCCCCTGAATGTCTCTTTAAAGTGTCTATGGGGGGCAGGTTAAAAGCTGCAGCTTCGTGGGTTACGGAATGTTGCGTTTCGTCATATGTGGCCTTTTGTCAATGCTGCCGAATCAAATCCACGGCAAACGTAGTCACCAAAGAGGAGGCATTACTCAGGCCGATGTGGCGCTGATGCACCCCGACATGATCGTATTTACAGAACGCGTGGAGGAAGTTGCGTCAGATACACCTTGCTTTCTTCACATGGCCGCGCGGCCTCCACTCCTGTCCTCCCTCCGTACATGTCGCCTCTGTCGAGATCATCGTTTTTCTTTCCCGCTTTGCTCTCTGACTTTTATCCCCTCCTCATTATTCACCCTGCCGCCCCGCGAACACTCCTCGCTGTGGTCTCTTGTCTAGCTTCTGTTGAACCTTTTTGCAATGCGCCTGCCTATTTTATTTGTTTTACCGAATCAAGGCCACAACAGCGCGCTCTGACAGGCCTCTCCATCATGCTCGGCCCGGTGATTGATCTCAGATGGGCTTCAGGAGACTAAGGACTAACAGTACAAACAAAATGCGCGCTCACACACACAAGATGTGTTCGCAGAAAAAACCTTCACGCGCGCGCGCGCCCATTTTTCCCAGCTATGGCTGACGTCAAAGGCAAAAAAGGTAGTCAAATGAATTGAATTTCTGTCTCGTCCGCCGTTTGATGAAGACGAAGCAACTTCCACCACGTTTCTCCGCTTTAGATGTGAGCACTCACAGTAAAAGCCCTTTTATTCACACTTATTTAGATTAGGCTCCATCAGCCCATTAGCATGGATGCTGTGGCCCCTTGGCAAGAGCTCTCCTTCTGACATCCAACTCAATCATTTATGCCGCCCAGTGCCAGTGTCCACGGCCAGCACGGAAAGATGGCACATGGGCAGGGGGCGGCCGCCTGCTCCTCAGATGGCCTCGCCCAAATTGTACAAATCAGCGCGCCGCTAAATAAATTGCATCTCGTAACGGAGGACTGCATTAGCCATGTAGGGGTTGTCTATATGCTTAGTCCGTGTAGCATTGGGAGCGTGCGGGTGACAGAAGAAGAAGCAAAGCAGTTTCCTGGGTTTTACTTTCTCCCTTTCCCAGTCTCTCTTCACCTCTCATCCCTCCCCCTCATCCCTTGCTCTCATCACGCCTCGCCCCCCGCCCCCGTTCCCGTTGTTCACCAACAGCACCTTAACCTCTCGCCCCGGTGGCCTCTGGAGTCTCTCCCTGCACGAACACATCCCATTAACAGTGAGTTACTTCATTCAGGCAGTCCAGCGGCAGCCCGCTAAGGTCGAACGTGTTGAACATGAATTATACTTGTGTCAATTTCCTCTGCACTTAATTGCATTCAAATGGACCAGGTGGGGTTGTCCTTATCACCGTATGATAGAATTTACCTTTGGTTTCTCATTATCATTTCTCAGCCAAATGCCACCAAACGTGACATTTAGAGCATCCGCGGAAGCCGTTTTCTGTAAAACGGGTTTCGGATTTTACATGATTAAACCGTAGTCATCCACGGTGTGCACATTAGGCCCGTTATTGTCCGCTATCTATTCATGGAGCGCCACGCCAGGGCCACTGGGAGCGGAATGCCAATTCGAAGCCATCGGCAACTGAAACACTAAGTCATTACTCTTTAATTGAATTGGAGTTGTACTGTTTTTTTTTTCTGGTTATTTGCTGGAACAACAGAACCACTTCTCATCAACTCGGGCATGTCAGCAACAGTGAGTTAGTGAGCGAGTGAGAGTGCGAGGGGCGTAAAGAGAGAGAGAGAGAGAGAGACAGAAATGTGGATGAGTGAATGAGGTAATGAAATTCCTGTGCGGCCCTGTCCATCCCCGAGCTCGGCACGATAATGAACGAGCAGAACCAGGCCGTCACTCTGGAATTGGAGCACGCACACAACAATAGCCCTTCCCCTGATGAGGAGCACGGTGCAGGAGGGCTTCAATTTGCTCCTCTTCTCCCACAGAGCTTGGCATTCAGTAGAGCGTTCCTTATTCAGAGAAAGCATCCGCGGCGAAATAAAACCAGAGCCATCTGCTCCATCTCCCCCTCGCAGATGATTATTTAACTGGAGCCCGCTCGGCTTCGGCGGAGCACTGGAGCATCTCAGGCGGCTTCAAAAAAAATATCAACCGTCTGAATTCCTGGGAACTCTCTGACAGATCGCAGGCTCACTGTTCTCTGTTGCACGCTCGCTCTCCGATTTCCACTGCACAACACATTCGAAATACCACGCATAATTGCGTTTTATGTAACAGTCTAAATGCAGGCGACTGTATTCCATGTTATTAGCAGTGATACCAGGGTCATAATGGGCCACATTGTGTCCAGTAACAGTGTGCGCTTTGAAGGCTGATGTCTGCCGTTTTTCCCCTCTCTGTGTTTGCCACGGACAGACATGAATGGCCAAAGGACCGAGGACACTAGAAACGGAGACCACGGGGGCCCAGAGCATCTTGTGGTTGTCTTTGTAGCGAGTGTGTATCTCAGCAGGCCGCCGCGTCACATGTAGTGCGACGGACACGCACACACACACCGACGGCGCTTACACGTGCGTGCATCCCCTGATGAGTGAAATTGTTCTGTGTCTGCTACTCCCAGACAGGCTTCATAGGCTCGGTGCTATAAGCTGTATTTCTTTTTCCTCCAATTGTTGTCACTAATAAAACAAAATACTAAAACCCACAATTAATTGAACTTAAAAAAAAAGTATTATCAGTCTAAGGCATGATACAATATATGCAGCTTATCCCCCTGTGCCATAAAGCTCCATTGTTTTCTAAAGGCAATTAAAAAACATGTTTTAATGAGCAACAGCCATGCACCGGATGACATATTCCCTCATTACCATGAACATACGCGCTGTGATGAATCTGTGAGTCTGTCTCACATATACCTTTTGGCTGCTGTAAATGCTAACACACCACGTCTGTGGCTGGAAAGAGAAAAAAAATCAAGAAGAAATTAGTAAAGTAAATTAGATTTATTCATTTGCTCTTGTTTGCGTCAGAGGAACGGCAACCTGTTCGGCTGCCGCCGTGTTCCCCGTGGTCGACATAGCATGTAGTATGAATGTGTTCGCTGCGCTCCGTCCCTTCCTGTCTCTGGCTTTCGCTCGTGAGTAAAAACAGAGGAGCAGAGAAGACTCCGGGAGACGCCTCTGTGCAAACACCAGCAGCATCATCCACTGTGGCATTCAGTATGAAAAGCTCTCTCTTCTATGTAGATTAGTGGCATTCTCTCTGCTTGTCACCCTCACACGGTTTGAGACGAGTGTATGTCCTGCCTGTCATTGTACATACAATGTCCACCCTATCACAAAATGGATTTTCAATAGAAAAAGGCTCCCTCTCCTCCACCCTAATCCGATTTGCAGACTATTTGTGTGCCTTATGAAAGCCTTTAAGTCTGCAGCTTGGCTTGGTTGGTCCCTTTTTTTTCTTTTTCTTTCTTTTTTTTGTTTTGTTTTAGTTTTTTGTTTTTACATCACAGATCTCAGAGACAGAGATGACACGGGGACAGGGGGAGAGAAAGTGGAGCAGGGCGATTGAAGAGCAGGGATGAAGGCGCAGGAAGGAGGGGGACGGAGCGTAATGCGGCGAGGCAGCTACGCCGGGCGAGAGGGACGAACCAGCGTGCAGCCCGGGAGGACACGTAGCCCCCACGCACTCACGCCTTCCACCAGACTGGGGAGTTTAGGCTGAATAGCTTAAGCAATAATTTATCCACCGTTCATATGAAAAAATGGAACACATGCCGTCTGACAATAGCACACAAGCCGTACACCAACACAGGAAAACAGGAGACAGGAAAGATTACAGATATGAGTGATACGAGTGGGGGGGGGGGTTCACGGTGAATCAATTATCGGTGCCTCCATCCATGTCAGGTGGGATCATGCCATGAGGTGAGCTGAAAGGATGTGAGGCTGTGGGGATTAGTTAGAGCCCACGGTGAGGAGCGGGAGGAACAAGAAAAACCACAAAAAGAGGAGGAGGGTGACCGTGGCTTTTTTTTTTTTTTAGACAGGTCAGGCTTTGAAGAGAGAAAGCTGTGGACCATAAACGCAGCGCCGGCTTATATTGTCGGAGGCTGCGCCGACAAACAGGGACTCGGCGTAACCCGTCCACATCCTGTCATGCTGCACCATGGTGCCTCCTTTGATAACACCAGGTGAACGAGCCCAGGCGGAGCCCGGCCAGTCTCCAGCTGTCAGTGTTTGTGTTATTAGTGGAACTGTGGAGAAACAAGAGTGAGAGCTCAACACGAGAGGTAGTTTATTCCAAACCATGAAGAAGCACTACACCGGAGCCAAGCCCCCTCCTTAACACTTAAAGGTGTGTGTGTGTGTGTGCGTGTGTGGGTGATCGCCTGTGTGTGCAGACACAGTGGAAACACACTGCTATTTGCATGAGGTTCACATTCATTAACAGTTCATACTAGAGAGCATAATTAAAAGCTTGCTGTGTTTGTAATTACCCTGTAGCACCTGTTCCCCCCACCGCACGTCCCCTCTGCCCGCAATCAATATAACATCCTCCATATTCTCTCCCATAGGCGACGTGAAGGCTCAGGGGGCACGATTTGTTCTTTAAAAGTTAGACGAGACTCATAAAGTTGTGATTTGACTCATTAAATCAGGAGAGTTATTGAAATGGGATCGGAACAGGAATGAACACGTCCGAACGTCAGGGCGAACCACAAGTAACGCAGATGCAAATGGAGGGAAGAAAAAAAGAGGAGCTGTCTGCCACTTTTTAAAGGCCATCTGCATGTCTGTATGTGTGTGTGTGTGTGTGTGCCATTTACACAGATAAGTGTGAGGGCGTGAGAAAGCTTTTCACTCAGAGACCCTTGGATTCCCGGTGACGCCTTCATTTGGTATCTTTGAAGAAGTGTAGCACCCAACGTGAAGGGACAACCCTTTGGATTCCTCCTCGGACACTGGTGGCCTGGTCCATAGAGGCAGGAGCACCCCCCCCCCCCACACACACACACACCCCCTCCCAAAGGAAAGGACAGACAGAAAGGAGAGTAGTGGCTGTTAAGGGAGCGGGGATGAGCTGCGAGATGATGTTTCATTAGCTTAGTCATTACTCACTGGGGTCGGCATTACTCTCAGTTGTAAGCCGTCTGTCGTTCCCTGTATTGCGGGGGGAGGGCGACGTCAGGGAGAGGAGGTAGTTTTTAAGGCAGGAGGAGAGGGAATTGAATCAGTACAGTCCTCTGTTTGCTGTAAATTCTCTTTCATTAGAGATTGGGCTCTGGCCGGTTGGAAACAGCCTCTCCGTTGCCACGTCTCCAGAGCCTGTGAGGGTTTTTTTTGTTATAAATTTGGAGTCTCCAAAGGCCAAGTCGACATAGCCCTGATCATCACAGTCGGGCTTTCATGCTATTGGAGAGCTCACTACCTTTAAAAACTTGCAGGGTTAGCGGTAGGAGACGGAAAGATTAAAAGTTGTGGTTAGAAAGAAATGGAGATGGACGAGAGGAACTTAGGTAAACACATAATTTGAATGGTTTTATGGACAAAGGTGGACGTGTAATGACTGGTTGACATGATTGATGGACAGATAATGGCTCCCACTTCCCGTCTGCAAAGCAAATCCTGGTAATGACTGGAGTTTCATTGAGGCCACACGGGGAAATTCCTTCCAACTATCTCGCATGATAATGACCATTCGGACAATTTTCTGTCTTTTATTAGGCTTTAAGCCCCCGTTTAGTCCGAGGATCTAAATATCTCCTCCAGGTAAAATGCCCCTTTCTGGGGTATAATTTCAGGCTTTGTTTCCACCACACAGCGACTGTATTTTAAAACACTGCTTTTTCCCTCTGCCATCCACAATTTAATTGGCGTCTTCACACCATAAAAATCCTTTTTTTTTTCTTTTTTTGGAACATTTTACAGTCTGCGTCTGGGTCTTGAAAATGTCACTTTTGTAGTGCGGGTGTAGAAAATAAAGCTTTATTAGAATAATGATGTATGCCTTCACGGCGCCAGGTGGCTGCTGTGCGGCAGAGGTGTTAAGAGGTGAACACTCTAACACCTCCAGCTCTCCGTGACAATTCAGGTTGTGACAACTACATTATGTGAATCATAATATAAGACTGCAGAGTATGTGACCCAACAGAGGTTTCACTTGCTGACATGCAGTTTTTTTTTTTGTCATATCCACTAGTGATGCACGATATATCGGCCAACCGATATATATCGGCCGATATGTCACGTTTTTTAACTTATCGGTATCGGTCCGATATCAACAAATTCTGGCCGATATGTCAACAATGTGCAGAGTTAACCCGCTACAGTTAGTTGGGTCACTGTCTGCGTGTCTCTCGGCGACGCGCTAAGCTAGCTGGTCCTAGCGGGCTCCTCCGTCACATCGCATCGCCCGAAAAGACAAAAAAATGCGCGGAACGTTGCGCCGGGGTGTCGGACGCCGTCCTGCCGCCTTCTCGTCGGCGGCCGCGGCGGAGGCGGAGGAGGCCGCTGTTTTTTCGGGCGATGCGATGTGACGGAGGAGCCCGCTAGGACCAGCTAGCTTAGCTTAGCGCGTCGCCGAGAGACACGCAGACGGTGACCCAACTAACTGTAGCGGTTTCTCCTAGCGGGCTCCTCCGTCACATCGCATCGCCCGAAAAGACAAAAAAAAATGCGCGGAACGTTGCTCCGGGGTGTTGGACGCCGTCCTGCCGCCTTCTCATCGCCGGCCGCCGCCTCCTCCGCGGCTGCCGACATCGCCGCCTTCGCGGAGCTCCATCGGGTCCGCTCCGCCGTACTTCCTCTAACCACATGACAGAGTTTTACAGTGAGCCTTCCTTTAAATAAAGAGCACTGTTGTGCTTTTCAAATGTACAGTGTTTTTTCTGGTCTGTACTAAATTTGTGACACTACAGAAAATTTTTTCTTTACATATATCGATATCGGCAAATATCGGTATCGGCAGTGACTGCCGATATGTATATCGGATATCGATATCGGCCTAAATTTTCACATCGGTGCATCCCTAATATCCACTATACCATAGCGATGGCTGCGTTACGCTGTTTTGTGTTGTGCTATAATGGAAAAGGAAGAAAAAATGAAATTTGATCATTTTCCATCTGTTTATTAGTTCAATATGCTCAAGCGCCACCTGATGAGGTATATTGAATTCCAGATCAGGTTTTGTATCTATATCTTACATTGCTCCTTAGCCTCACTGAGAGCAATGGAGATAAACTAAATTGGGGATGAAACCACACCAGGGGTGTGGTGCACAAACAAGGTCGGCAATTAAATGTGTCTGAACGGACTGAATGCATGCTACGTACCCTCCGTATCAGCAGGCGGCTCTGGGAGACAGTCCTACTCATTGTCTAAGCTGGCGAGCAGCCTCGTGGGGGATGGTCGGGGGTTCATACAGGGGGGGGGGATGAACAGAAAAAATTTGATAAAAGCAACAAGTGTGACCACGCTTTGAACCGCGGCGCGTTTATCTTTTAGACCGATGGAAGAGGGTCTGGAGGGGTGCCCCCGTGGAGGCCGACAGAAAGAGATGGCAAATAGGCAAAGGAGGGGGGGGGGGTGAAGCAGGGTCCTCACACAAAGCCTGGCATTATTTAGGCACCCCCCCCTCTCCCGTGGGAGTCTTGGCTGAATGCGTCTCTCCAGGAGCACAACTCAGTCAAGGCAACAGTGTTTAGCTATTCATTTATCCGAATAACAAGTGGAATGAGGCGGAGGAAGGAGCGGAGAGAGCGCAGGTGAGAGGGAAAGGGGTCCGCGCGCACGCCCCCGGGATTAAAACTGACAAGCGAAATTCGATAGACGCCATAGCCCTAAGTGGACATGTGTCAGTGTTGGGTGATCGGTTAAACCTGTGGCGCTGATCTGACTCAGAGACCAGTTGTTGGGGGCCAGATTGTTAGTAAAGAGGCATCCAGGCTGTAATCCTGTCGGTGCACCGTGGGATTTTCCTGTAAGAGCCTCCCTTCGCACTCATCCTCTGCTGTCGATCCTGTTGATGTTGCAAATTGTCTCAGCCTCTTGGCACGGCGAGCGTCTCGCTGGCCTTCCTTGCTTCCACATTAAGCTTGCAGCAGCAGCAGCAGCAGCAGCAGCTCAGGAGGAGCTGCCCTACTTTTTAGCTGTGTGCGCTTTTTTTTCCTGCCGTGTTTCGGTGAGGCGCGTCGCTGTTTTTTTTAATTTTACTTGCACCGTGCACCTTTACTTGTGCTAATATTAGAGTCATATGTTAAACGCATCCACACTTATCCCACTCCCTCATGGCCCCACCTTTACCGCAGGATGTCATTACGCCGATTCGAGGCGTTTTCTTTGAAAAACCTCTCGCAAAGAACCTTTAAAGCTGGCGCCACCCAGGTGAAGACTTTCTGAATTAATCTCTTCTAGATTGCTCGCATCAAAGGCAGATTTTTTTTTTTTATCAGTCGCTTTCCAGTCGCCTCCGGCCGCGTGTTTAAGCGATGCCACAGCCGGTATAAAGTACTGTCAGCCTGTCTGAGGACTCCATAATATCCACCGCCGCCGCCGCATCACTCAGCCGGGCTGCAGCGAGCGCCGGGGGGCTGCACACACTGGCGCAGCGTCCTCTTCCAGCCCCCTGCCTGCTCCCTGCGGCCGGGACGCCTGTTAGTACACTGGCAGGGAACAAGCGCATTAGCCCACCTAAGAACAGGTGATCCTTCACAGATGGAAGAGGTTGCACCCGGGGGAGTTCACGCTCTATCGTTTGCATCTTTGGCTCATAAATCTTTTATAAAGGATGTCAGTTTTGCTTACACAGTGGGGAAGGCAAATGCCCCTCCGGACCGGGCTGAAATACACGTACAAAAGGCTTCTGCAAGCTGTGTGTGTGTGTGTGTGTGTGTGTGTGTGCTTGCGTTGGTAAGCGCAACTTTCTTTATGTTTTTACTTTTGTGTAACTATTCGTGATCCTAATTTGGTGCATGTCCCTTTATGCATGTGCTTATCATGTGTAACAGCATATTTACCATACTAATGGAAGTGACCATTCAGATGCAAATTAACAAAGTCCATTGTGGAATGTATCTGACCCCCCCCCATTACGCTGGATTCCTAAATCACTTAGTTTGAACATGTATTCTAACCCAAATATTATACTTTGCTGCAGTAATATTCCGCTGCACAAAGCCGCCATTATTCACCCTCGGTGACATATTTAGATACGCATGCATTCATTGGAAGACAAATAGAATGACACAACAGATTCCATTTAAGACGCTTAGCAGTGTGCAAACACAGAATCCAGCGTCCTTCTTTCCCTTTTTCACTCCTTTGTCTCCCACCGTCTTTTTTTTCCTCCTTTCTCTAAAGAACACGGCGGCTCATAGGCTGTCTGCTGTGTCTTAGCTTTAACTGCTTTTGACATCAATACATTTGCTTTGATCTGAATGTCTCTGGTAAATGGCCTTTTTTCTTTGAGAATAGCAGTGAAATGTAGCACATTTAATATTTAAAATAGAAATAGGCGCTTTCTGGGAGTGGCCCGGACACAAACCACAAGCTTTTATTGTTCATGGCTTTTTTTTATTCTATCAATAAGACACTGCATTGGAAAAAACAAAAAAAAACAAAAACACAAACAAAAAAACAGTCGACCGTTGCAACCTTTACAGATGTTTCGCTTTGTAATAGTGTGTGTCATACACTCCACGGACATTTTGCCTGTAGAGACTAACACAGCATCACGTAGGATCTGTATCTGTGCTGTTTTGATTTGCTTCACAATGAAGTCCCACAATGTACCAGTAAGAGAATTCATTTGAATCCGGATCGCTCTGGATCCTCCTGTAAATGTCAACGTGCATTTCTGCTCCAAGAGAGCCGCCGGGCACCGTTGATAATTTCCGCCACCCTGAAGTCATTGTTACCATGTAATTGTATTTGCGCAACTCACCTGTTTGCTCGGGGAGTGATACTAGCTTTGTAAATCAAATGATGTCCTTTATTCCGCCACTAATGAGTGATTTAATGATATAAGTATGCTGGGCTTATGCCAACTCGCGGCCATAAGGAAAACGCCGTCCCACTCAGGCGGCCTTCCCTGCCAAATGAACGCCATTATTGCTCGGGTGCCGCATGAGTGGAGATGATGAACCAGAATTAATCACACTGTCTTCTGGCTTTGTGTCTTTGTGGGGTTTTTTTTTTCCCCGGCCCCGTCTCTGGCTATCTCGCACGGCCTACTCATCTCCATGCTCGCCGCGCTCGTTGCCAATTCTCCGTGTGGATATCCATCTCGCTATTAGTTAGCCAGTCAGGCTCCCCGCGCAATTTCTTCCGATCCTGTTCACGATCTCGTTCCGTCTTGGCTAATCCGGCCATCTAGCTATCCATCCATCAAAATTACCCACATTTCCCACGTAATAATATTGTGTATTTTAGTCACAGATGGAGAAATGAGGTAAAATCATATTAGCTGTATTGGAGACAGTACTTAGCCAGGATATTACAAGCCTTAGGCTGCACAAATATATATATATATATATATATATATATATATACCCACACTGTGCCATGGAGTGATGAGGGAGCATACAAGTTGTGGATCAAGAACTACATTTAAGAGAAACTGCTGTGATACAACAGTCGGCAACTGTGCAACTCGATCAAGTTAGACGGGCCAAAAAGCATTTTTCCACCATCCAGCCTTAAAGCAACAAAAGGGGGGAATTCAGTAATACATCTTTTTTTCTCTGTTGACTTGAAAGGAGAGCGGGAGTAAATGACTATCGATTGGCCGAGCCGCAAGGGTTGGGGTTCGCGGCCTGCTAACTGCTAGTCTGGCTGAGTGGCTATTATTAGCATCGCTCGGCGTGTCGCGCACGCTCCCAGGTAAGTGGCTGCCCCTGACAAATGCTGTTTGCCAGCCCACTCCATTATCTGTGGGGAGCGCGGACGACCAACTGGGCCTCGCCCGCTCGTATGCAAGGAGCTGCTTATCAGTTCAAATTAAGAGCAGGCCCTCCCCGAGACGGAGACCCGTAATTGTTTTTGACAAGCCGCGGCCCCGCCGTCATGAGCCCTCCGGAGAGGAAATGGATGCCACTCGTCGCACGGGTGAAACTGGAGGCTGAAGGCTGAGTGGGGGCCCCCAGTGAGACGGAATCATCCTCGCGTTCCAGCGTGAAAGGTTAATCTCTTTCATCTGAGCTCCCATGACAAATATGTAAATATTGTTTGAACCCCTCACAGGTGTGTGATTTAAAAGCCTGGTCTGGTTGTTGGGTAGCTTTGTGGACATTGGTAATATCACTAACATACATCACATTATTTGCTGTAAATGAGAATCCCATTAATGGTAGCTTCCAATATAAATTGTCACTTTTGGGAAATGGAGCCCCTGGTTCAGTATGTACTTACACTCGGGAAGGAGGGGATAAACAAAACCTACAAAGATGTGCAGTGTTCTCTGAATTATCCCTAAGTGAAGTTGGCTTCTATTAAATATATATATCTCAGTTTCATCCTTTATTTAGAAATAATTTCTTGTGGGGGGGGGCAACTTTCTCCCTCCCACGATCTGCTTGACTTACCTGACTGGAGCAGACTTAGCAATTCATGGGGAAGAAAATGGAAAATTACCTATAATTCCCTTAATGTTTATGCATTAGACAGATGCAGTGGAGCACAATAAATAGTCGGGACTGTTACTGTGAATACATTTCCATTGGAAGGGAGAGCGGCTCTAAATGTTCCTGTGTGGCCTAACTATCACACCTCACTAGAGTCAGGTCCATAAATATTTGGACATTGGCACAATTTTTGTCTTTTTTACCTCTGTAACGCTGCCACAATGGTTTTGAAAGGAAGTGAACAAGATGTGCTTCCAGTGCACGCTTTCAGCTTCACGCGGCGAGTGTTTACATCTGAATCAGTTTCCGCATGTGCCTCGTGCACTTACTGGACAGGCGATTATAAATCGATCTGTCAGTTTTATAAAACCTGGTTGCAGACCCATGTAGTAAATGACAGCCGGACGTCTAGAACACACACGCTGGATGCTGGGTTTGGTCCCTGCGAGGCCTCTACTGCAAAACGTCTCCAGTTCCTGATCGTTCTATGCAGGGCCACTCAGGAAAGTTTAAAGCTCCGTGTGAAACACAACCACTCAGAGTGTGAAACTAAATTAAACGCCATTAGTGCACATTCAATGTATTTTCACACACTATTATGATTAATTCAAAAGAGAAAGAACTGACTAAACCAAGTGGTATTTTGGATCATAAGCAGCTCCTTTCCTTCTCCGTCTCTTCCATCATTCTGGTACAAGTTGATCTTTCTCTCATCTGTCCATAGAATGTTGTTCCAGAACTGTGCAGGCCTTTTTTTTGTTGTTTTTTTTTAGAGCTCCCATCTGCCCCTACTGTTTCTGAGAAGCACTGATGTTTTACATTTTGTGGTGAATCCTCCTGTAGTTATTCTAGCCAAGGCTTCTCTTGATTGTTGACTTTGACACAGATATGCCTTC
The DNA here is from genome assembly GCA_036785175.1 of Eupleurogrammus muticus. Taxonomy (NCBI): domain Eukaryota; kingdom Metazoa; phylum Chordata; class Actinopteri; order Scombriformes; family Trichiuridae; genus Eupleurogrammus; species Eupleurogrammus muticus. The sequence goes on from JAYKQN010000021.1 coordinate 2,109,719, forward strand.
CTCCTGGAGAGTGTTGTCCCTGACTTTGGCAGGCCTCACAGGGACAATCTGCTGCATTATGTCATGTCAAAAAGACGAGAGAAACTGTCAAGAGACATATTCAGTGGGAGAGGGGTCCATACTATTTCCTGTGGTTTTGATAGGAGAATTTATGCATAACAGGTCGTCAGGTCAAATGATTAATTGGCCGTAATGCAGCCCATCAGACAGACAGACGTATTTATACACGGCACAGCTCACATCGGCAGTCCTGCTTGTCTCTATCTGCAAAACTAAAGCTGTTAAAATGATTTAGAGGATGGGCATGAATACCTGTGACAGCCTGTTCCTCGGGGAGAAGGCTTTACTAATTGGTGTTTTTTACCTGCTATTGTACGCTCCATTTGGCAGCATTTATGGCACAGAGGACCGAGAGACAGCTACAGTTGATGCTCACAGGGACGGGACACGGAGGGTGGGGGTGTTTCTAACATGCTGTTCCTGGTAATGCCAGGGAATTATAACGCACAGACATCAGGGGTTCATGTTGATAATGAAAGCTCCACCGTACAATACCATAGTCATGGCTAAAGAGATCTAATACATACAAAAATCAATGGACTATGGATTGATTTTTAATTTTGACGAATGGCCTACAGTATTATCACAGTCGTTTGCTCATTAAAATTAGTTTTTCTCACTCACATGCCCGAAAAAAAAAAAAAAGCAGACTCAGTGTTTCCTTTTCCTTGGGAATATTTTGTTGAAGCTGCTTTTGCGTTTGAGCCATATGGTTACAAGCTGTTCAGCTGAACACGAATACAAAAGTTAGATACCCAGAGACATCATTAATGCTGAGGAGCGATGTTTTAAAGTTTCACTGGTTTTGAAGAGAACATGTTGATTTTTTTTTCTGAAGTCTTCTGAATTGGGCTGGCTATTCACAAGGACCTTATAATACAATATGTATCACAATATGCACTATATCACAATGCATATGGTGATATGATAAACAACTTCCTGAAGGTTTTAAAAAAACACAACTTGTAAGGTGAGGTGCATATTAAACTACCCTAGTGGTAGTATCTATATTTTGGCTTGTGGCCTAATAGTTGAGGCACATACCAGATAACCAAAACTTTCAAAAGTTGAAATCCCAAGACTGGTGTTGCATACCCCTACTTTTCTCTTCAATAAAAAAAAGGAATTGATATGTGGTGTTAGTGCAATGATAACCTTGCTAGAGTATGCGCAGCCTCCACTGCTCCTTTTCATAGAAATCTAAAGGCTGTTAGCTCATAGGCAGCTCAAGCTATTTCATTTTTACATGACTTCACATTCAGAGTTAATGGCTCCTGTTCATTTTTGTACGTGCAAAACTAAAATTCTCACATAATTCTTAGATGCAGCGAATGTATATTTCCCCTTGTGGTTTAATAATGAAAGTTACCCCTATTTATTTACTACTAAAAATAATTCTTGCTAAAAAACGTTCCGTTTATTTCTTTTAGACCTAAATTTCAGGAAAACATTTTCAGCTGAGAGAGATGAAATAGACTGCAAAAGATGACAGTTGATGGGATGACACACACACACACACAAACACCATGAAGGCCCATACGTTTCAATGGAACAGTCTCGACTGAAACCAATTTAATATCTGTCATGTCCCCATTAAAGTCAGAGCGTTAATTACACCTTATAAAAAGCCTGTCATGTTTCATAATCCCACAAGCAGCAACAATTCAAACTCAATCGGCCGCTCAGATCTCACATCCAATCAGCGGACTGTCAATCCGTAATTGAACGGCGGTCCTGGCCGGCTCCAACATGTGTATTCTTCCCCATCCGGATCTTATATCTGACCTTGAAGCTTTCAGCGCTCATTCTTTCTGCTGGCAGCGCGGCCTGGAGGAGGCAGCGAGCTGCCAGTGTTCCAGAGGACAAGTGGCGTTGAGATGCAGATCACGTTGGGCTGGCTGCTGAGAAGCGGACTCGTAATCACACGTGACCCCGGTTGTTTCCCCCTCCCCTCCTCCCGGTTCATCTGTTTGTTCGGCTTCCCGTTCTGCTTTCGATCTCTCCACCTCCGCGCAGCCATTTATTTCCTGTGTCTTCGTCATTACAGTAATAGACACATATCCCCCCTAGACCACTTGTAAAAAGGAGACCAGCAGAGTGAAAGCGGAAACATGTTCCCTCTAATGGACCAATTTCTTCTCTTTTTGATAGAGGGAAATGGAAAAGGCTGTCCACCACCGGGGGTATTTATTGGTAAATAAAAAAAAAAAAACTGACTTCAAAACAAATCTTTTAACCTTGGAAAATACAGACACCTGGATCCAGTAGACTAGAAATATAATCCAGTCAGAATAATAACAAAAAAACATAATCATAATAAGTGGAGGAAACAGTCTGTTATTGCTTGTTTTTGCACAATGTAGTGTTTGCAACTTTAATCAAACATATTCCATCATCTGATCAGTGATCACACACTGGTTTCCTGTCATTGTATTTATAAGAGCAGGCTCGCAGGCTGGATGGGATGGACGGGGAAGGTCAGGATATGTGAAGTGCACACAAGCAAAAAAAATGAAAAGAGAATCAGGCGGCGCACTAAGACTTATCACCTGGGTGTGACCCGCCCGTGGCCTCCCCGCGGTGGAGGCACAACAGGTTAAAGTTTAAGTGGCTGTCATGTTGATGTCTGTGCTGGACCAGGGAGGCACGCCACGGCGCTCTGCCAAATCAGCAAATCCAGCCTGACAGGAACCAAGATGTCAAGCATTGTGGTTTTATATTCTTTTTTTTTTCCTTCCCTTCCCGTGTTTGGTGAATTTGCCTCATTGATGACACACTTGCAGAAATGACATTGCAGGTATAAGAATATAGAATATAGGACGATGGTTCTTTATTAAAAAAAAAGTTCTGCCCCTAACTATTTTGACACATAAAATCAAATTTATTCATAAGTTTTATTGTAATTGATTTTTTTCCTTAGTTATTATTATTCCTTAGTGGTATGTAGTTGAGATTGTCTATTGTAATTTATGGCATTTATAATGCAAGTGACATTTTTAACATTGGGAGTTTATAAATGATAATTGAAATTAATGCAGGCGCAAAACACTGTAAGTGGGTTTTCCCTCATACGATTGTTAATTGGGGGTTAATAAAACAGCAAGTATAATCAGAAGTTGGTGAAAATGGAAAAGTTAACCCAAGTTATCGTGTGTGGGGGGCAGCTGTTTGTGAGGCAGTCTTTGAATACAGATGAGAACCTGTCAAAGTTTCGTCTTTCATGCAGTTCAAAGCCAAACGTGATACGAGAAGCTTTAAAAGGAACCTAAAAAAAAAAGAAGGTTAGAAAGTCGCATTAAAAAAAAAAGTTTTGGGCTCCATAAAAAAAAAAAAAATATTCACAAACGGAGACAATCTCACAAAACAGTGTCTCGGAGTCCTTCACGGAGAGAGGCCCAAAAGCCAAGTCGCAAAATAACATGGTTGAGAGCTCTGCGAGCCTTCGCCGCTGCATCTGATGTCATTGTGCATCCATCAGTGATGAACAGAGCGCCGGATAGAAACAGCATTCACGCTAGAGCAGCCACGGGGAACCTTCAATGTCGGAGAACACATTTGTCTAAAACGCCTGTCTCGGAGCACCTGGACAAACCTGCACCGTTGTAGACGCCGTGTCTTTGGAGAGATCAGTTCAACGTTGGAGTGAGCGAGCGAGAAGGCAAAGCGAATAAATCTTCCCCCGGGCGCCGGAGGAAGGAAAAAAAAAAAAAATCTTTATACCAACAATCGGCATTAGCTTATCCAGGGGCTCATTTGCTACAACTCCCGAAACTATCAATATTAATTGTTATGATGCGTGCATGCAGAGAGGTCCTGTGCTGAGCTGAGAAAACACGTTTATCCATCAGGGTCATCACAACACATGTTGCTGAGAGGCTGTGCTGCTGTAACACGAGTGCACGGCCTGATTTTATGTTGTAATGTTTCCAGGACATCGTAATGGGAGCAGATCTCCTGGAAGCTCCTTGTTGGCAGCACACACCCTATAGAGTTCAATATTTATGACATTTTATATGACGCAGTAAATATGTTGAAATTACGTCTTGTGTACACTCCATTATGCCCGCTCGCTCAATGTGACTTTGGAGACTAATCAGTACTGTCTTTTTCTTTTTTTAACAAAAGCTACAACTTAACATTTTTTTTAATTAATTAGTGAGTCGGGTCAATTTCTTTTTTGTGGTAACCGCATTCTAGCTGGTTGAAACTAGAGCGAAAAGAAGCCTTAGGTGTTCAGACCCGATAGCAGCCAGGTCTCATCCAGAAATGGCCTGTGCTCACTGGGATGATCTAAGGCTTTGGGTCTGAGCGATAACGTACAGACTCTTAGAGAAAAGAATTGTAGCCAGAGTGAACGGGCTAAATCTCGAGGAGTTCAGCAAAAAGGCAAAAGTCACTGAGGGGAGATTCAAGAGACCGATCAATAGGAGGCGTATACTTGAAGTGATTGATGATAAATGAGATGAGATGAGGTGCTGGCAGGAGTACAGACTGCATCAATCCTGTGGTTTTGACACATCTTACAGTACCTTGGTGGCAGGGAACGTTGCATCGAACAAAGGGAACTTGGATTCTCCTCCAACTTCTTCCGAGTGAAGTAAAAAAGTTGGATTTTTAGAGGACGGCTTTTGGATGTCTCCAATCTAGACAGAACTCCATTTAGACGCGGAGACGTGCGGGTTGACCCTTCACCTTGCCATGCGTAGGGCAAAACACTTCAGTCAGCACTGTGAACGACGGCAGAGATGTGTTAAAGTGGAAGCCGAGTTTTCAAGAGCTTCAGAGAGCCATCGGAACTTTTAAAGTGTTTCAGACGTCGCTGTCGGGTGGTTTACTGGAGACTGCAAACCTCTTCTGTATAAAGCCGCCGTTAGCACATTAATGCTCAAACACGGCTTGTACAACAGATTCCGACATGCAAACATTTAAGCATAATGTCTATAGTGTCTCAATACATATTGAGAATGTAACAAATTCATAGCCTGTTCATGGTAAATAACAGCAGTAGCAGGTGTTTTATGTGTATTTTAAGCAGTTTAGATGCATCAACCACATTCATACTGTAAATGCCAGGCGGTTCCTGCCGTGGTCAGGCCGCGTATTGATCGTTTATTGTTTTGTTTTGTCAATATTCCCATAAAGCTCCAATTCAAAAGGGCCAGTGTGAGCGATTACGGGGGCTCCATTGGCAAAAATAGAATATAATTAAAAATTATGCTTCCATTATGCTCTTTTGTCTTTCATGTATTATTCCGTTAACCATGTATAACTGTATTGAAGCATATGTTAATCCATCTGCCTCAAGTTTTTTTTTTGTAAATGTGCTATATGAATAAAAGTGCCTCGCCTTGAGATAACTTGGGAATGCACAGTGGATCCAAAGGGGGGGGGCTGTCATGGCTTCTGCAGCACCGGGGGAACTGATGAGCAACCGGCATATGTGTCTGTTCCTTCCCGGCTGCTTATATAATAGAATAAGCTGTAAACGCAGAGCCCCGTGTGTCTGCACATTCATCACTGTTTAGAGCGGTTGCCCTGACCTGTAGGGAAACTCTGATGAAACCGGCTGATTCTATTTGCCTTTAAATGTGGAACATAGGTCTGAGATTATGATGGAATGGAACGGATAACACAGGATAAATGGCTGTCACAGTGATACTGAAAAACACTGAATAGGTAAATCTGTGTGTTGTTAACACATTTAACTGTGGTTGAAGTTTTAATTTGTTTGTTAGAATGATCACACTCTGCCTTTCCACTTTTATTCCATTAAAACAAAAAAAAGCAACATATAATTAAACACTTTTGACTCAACCAGGAACGGCTTTGAATAAGTGCTTTTGAATATCACCTGAACTAACAATATTTAGAATGTATAATGCAATTATGTTCAGCAGCACAGCGTGCTTCTTTTTTATAATTTAATGATTGTTTCAGGGAATTTTAATTTGCAGTCATAGATGGACCTTCAGGGGCTTTAGGTGCTGTGTAAAGGTGTTTGGTGCAAACAATGTTTTTTTTTCTTTTCAAATACCACAGAATTTATAATTGAGCCTGGAGTCTGGTTTTAAGTTTAGCCAACGTGAAATGAATGGGGTTGTTATTCTTCTAGTGGAAGGATTATATAATGCGACATGCTGGGGTCTTTGCACCTTAAGAGTGTTTAGACAGAGAAGTGTTTCTGAGACATAGACCAGAGCCGTGAGGAGACAGACTGTGATTCTCACTGCGTTCAAAGTAGTGCTGTTGGTTTTATAAAGCACTGAACGGTTGAGGGCCAGAACATTTCTCTGATCTGCTGCTGCAATATGAACCATCCAGACCTCTGATCTTCTGGGACAGGTCTGCTTTCCGTCCCTAGAGTCGAAACTAGATCTGGAGATGCGGCGTTCTTTTTTTTTTTTTTTTTTCATGCTCCACATATCTGGAACAAACTCCCAGAAAACTGCAGGCCTGCTGAAAACTCTCACTTCTTTCATATCGAGGCTGAAGAAATTTTCTGTTCGTCGCCGCCATTTCTTAATTCAAACACTTATGAATTTCTTATACAACACTATATCTTTCATTCGGGTATTTTATTTGAACTTATTTTCATTTATTCTCTTTCAATTGTTTATTAGCTGCTTTTAATTGTATTTAAAGCTGCAGTATGGAAGGTTTCCTTTAGAAAACAATGTATAGATTCATACTTAACAACACTCTCCCAGTCAGTTTCATCTTGTTTTGCTGATTCCTGGATGTTCATGGATGTTAAATGGTAGTGTGTGTAAGGTGTGTGTGTGTGTGTGTGTGTGTTTGTATATCCCCAATACCATTGCAGGGTGAATGTGGTCATATAAAAATGCAGCGACTTGGTTAACGCCTGTGTTTTTGATCTGCTTCGTTGTTTCTCACTTTTATATTTCCATAAAACAATGAAGTAAAAAAAGTTGAGAAAAGGACACACACATCCTTGCCGAGGCAGGTGCGGCGCCAAAAATAACTAGCAGAAGGAGAAAAAGGGAATAGAAAAAAAGCTCCCACACAGGTCGGGCTCTTTGTCTTGATGTGTTTCAATGTTTCATGAGAAGCACTTTGAATTGCCCTGCGCTGAAATGTGCTAATAAACTTGCCTTGGCTACAGTTTGCATACATGCAATCGTGTCTCCAGGCCTGCCTGAGGCTTTACACGGTCATTTAGCTCTCTGGTGTACAGCTGCATTCACGCACACGCACACACACGTAACACCAGTCACACACGCACACACACACACACACGCACACCTCTCTTCCCCTCTCTGCCACTCGGCTTCTCTTTCTGCAGATGCCCATTCAGTCATGGATGAAATGAAGTATCCTGTGCTGCGTGGATGGATACCTGCCCAAGTTAAACTCAGTCTGACAGCTCCTAATGCCCTGGTCAGTGTACTAAATGAGGTATGGGCAGATAGTGGAAGCTTCTCCTCCTACCGCTCCCCAGGGATTTGGCCTCTTGTTTCACTTATGCTGGTTCTACTGTAGGTAGCAAAAAGAAAAAAAGAAAAGCTCTTTGGCTGCAGTAAGATGGCATATTTGCTGTTATCACAATTTAGACATTTTTTTTCCTTTAAAAAAAAACAAAAAATGGTGCCGGGCCTGCGGCTGCATCCTCCGAGCGGCTTATTGGCTTGGGCGCGTTGTCGTTCTATTTGCGCCTTGATTGATCGTGATGGATTACTCGAGGGGCCGCCAGTGGAAATTTAAGTGTTCAGAGGGGAGCCGAGAACACGGGCAACAGAGCAGATCATTGAGGCAATCGACCGAAAGCTCTGTGGTCAATTTAAATGTGAGTACGCTTAATATAAAGACAAAAGATTCTTTTTTTTGGGGGGGGGCACTTCCCTCCACCTGTTCGGTCTCCCTACCAGGCCCCGGTGCAGCCGCTGCCTCGCTCCTTTACCAGAGCTCTGTAGTAGCATGTTTTTTTTATCCTCTTTTCCGGCTCCTGACATGAACAATGGTTCTGTTGTCTTTGTCATGCTACAAGGAGCACCTTGACAATTCACGCTGATTGTTTTCAAATCGCCCGGTTGGGAGAATCACCTCTTCCGTTTGATGCCTTAAAGTGCCTCTGATTCCACCGGGACGAGCATCTCCGACTCTTGTGGATTTTTCATTTTTCAGCCCCCCCGCCGCTGCTGCCGCCGCCCCCCTCTCCCATCTACCCCCCCTCCCCTCCCCACCTTTTGATTTTTAGGGTGAGTGAATGAGAATGCGCTGCTAGAATATTGGCTGTGAAGCTCGAGGAAAACAAAGCAGAGCAGAGAGGAGCAGTTCAGAGGAGTCTGAGGCGTCATCCATCTTAGGCTGAATTTATCACAGTCTACTGAAGTCATTTTGCTGAGGGGGAAAAATGTTTGCTATCTCTGTGTGCTCCTTCAAAAATATTGTTGGGACTCTCTCTCTCTCTCTCTCTCTCTGCTCCCCCCTCTTTCCCATCACACCACATGTTCATATTATTTCGTGCCATTCGAGTCTCTGTGCTGCAGCTACTGCAGCGTAGTGGAGGATGCAGATTATTTTGTCCCGTTCCAGATATTCGACGCAGGCTCAATTACCCAATCCAACATGTAAACTGTTGTCTGAACAACTCCATAAAAAGCTGTGAGCACTTAAACAGTGGAAACAGCTTTTTCATCCTCTGAAAGGTTTTGTGCTCCGGCACAAATTCTTTCTCATCCGCCGGAGCGTCTGTTGTGGCTCAGATAAATGATTTGTGGTATGAAATTATACCCTGAATGAATGTTTGATTAGAGATAAAATGCTGGGTGTGACTCAACACACTATGGAATGATAATAATTCATGCAATCTGTTTATTTCTGTGCGCAGTAGTGGATGTGGAGGCATCTGGTCTTCATCTTTCCCTGACACTTGTCTGGTGTTAACAGCCCTATGTTTCACTTCTAACATTTTAAATAAAACGTCAGACATCTGTCTAAAATACGTTCAGAAGGGAGAGATCAGAGAAACACATTTGTCACCGCTTGTTTTTTTTTTTTTTTACAGATGCATAATGATAATTGGCAGACACAAATGAATGTGTCACATTCACCTGTCATAGCATCGAATGCTGTTCAGTCGCTGTCTTTCTTTTTTTTTTTTTCTTTCCTTCCTGCACTTTATAATTGTTGCAAAGTTGTGCGTTTGTAGTGCAGTTGTGTGTGTGCGTGTGTATGCTGTGCAGTTTTGAGTGTCCAGACAGTTGCGGTGATGAATGTATGCATCATCAGAGCTGTGTGAGTGTGACAGCTCTGCCATTACCTGAGAGTGATAGCTGGAATGGAGCGCCAATAATTACCGGCCTGTCAACCAGGCGGCCCCACTGCCTATACCATATCCACCAGCTTTAATTGAAAAACAGCAGCAGATTGGCACGCTGCATTAAACCCCTGCATTGATGTCTGTAAAGCTCTTTATTGGAAATACAATATGCTCTGTTTACACCAGTTTCCAGGAGGGACAACAGTAACCGCAGCCGGTTTGCTTGGCAAACGCATTTATTTCATAGATATGCCTCTAAAATTAAAATCTGCAAATGCACTCACTGGTGCAAAATTAAGGCATGGGGAGGGGTGTAACAAACTAATTATTGCAATTTTGGTGACTGGAGTCACAGGTTTAACGTGGAGAAGAGGCCGGAGCAGGAGGAATAGATTATGAATAGAAGGGACACCCTATCAGCAACAACTCTATTGGCCTCTAATGATGGACAATTACTTCAAAAAGAAGTAGACAGTTTAATGGAATGGACATCCATGGTAGATTCTCCATGGCTGTGCCACAGTAAAAAGTTCTACACATCACACAGCAAATTACACTGTCAGTCCAGAAATGACACATAGACGCCTGTTTCTGATGCACCTGCAGGATTTGGGCGAGCCCAAAAATACTGATGCAAAAATTAATTTGTTTTATCTTGTGAAAATGCTTGGTTACATATATTTAGGGACAAATAATGGTTTGTGCATGGTTACAATAGTAAGAAAAATATAGTAAAAATATATAGTTTGTCACAGTTGGACATGGGGAAAAAAAACAAAAAGCTTCTTTGCATGTACTGTTAACCCATTGATCAAGTCACCTTTCTTCATTTGCATAATACTATGGCTGTTGGAGGGTGAATTTAAATGCATTTTCCTAGTTACTCAAACTTATAAATGAAAAAGGCACTCACGTAAGTTTCATTTGTCATGTGTAATCATGTGATAGGGCAACTACAAAAAAAAATGTGATACTGAGGTCAATGACCTCTCAAGGTCACGGGAGGGCGAGTACAATTTATGTCATATATAATTAGGAACAGATTCTATTACATAATATATATTTATTATATATAAAACAAGAAATCGGTTTGCCGACAGGTGGATTCTGTGGTGGATGGGTGAAAAGTTTAAATAAAACCTGGATAAAGCATATATGGGACCTTCAAGTACAGTGCAGTAGATTTTACAAGTTAAACAGACGTTCACAATATGTTGATGGCCAGCTCACGTTACATAACATGTCTGTGATTTAATTTATTTTGGCCCATAGGCACCTAATTGATAGCATTAAGCAAACATTAACATTTACGCACCATTATGTAACTGCTGGCTGCATTTTTAAATTAAATTATCTGTAAAAGTAAAGTCAAGTGTCACATGCGAGGCAGAAAAATGCGTTCTGTAGAGAGTGCTGGAAAAAAAAGAAAAACAAGCCAGCCTGCTATATCTGCTCCGTATACGTTGATCTGCTACTGCTTAATAAATGTTCCTGTAGGAGATTTGGCACATAGGCTTTAAACTAGTACTAGGACATTTTTGTTATATTATATTATATATATTGTATATCATCATTCAGATAGAAAATAGTGAGATGTGAATTTTGGTCCATATCACCCATAGCCCTAGTTGGTCATATTAATAATGAGTTGCCTTTTGGTTGGTTGGTTGGGGAAAACAGCATCATGTGAGTTGAACTAGCTTGCCTCGTTGCTCGCATTACTTCATTTAAGCGTGTTTGCCGTCATGTGTTGCTGTACCGGAGCCAGTCTGACATGTTTGTGCGTCCGACCGTGATTAGCGCAGCATCCACACACACACACATGCGTGTCTCTTGTTTGACCTTTGGCCTGCCTTTAAACTCATTATCTCTGACAACACAGGAGCATGTGTGACCTTCCTCGGTGGGCTTATCACCCGCCACTCCTTACCTGTCACCTTGTCTCAGACTCAGGCCTTCCCCAGCGCCCCCCGCTGACCCTTCCCCCCCCCCTGTGAATGAGGCAGAGACCTTTTGAAGGATGTCCTTGTCTAATCCCACCACCTCACTCTGCATTGACGGGCCGCGTTTATCAGCCGGCGCGAGTTAGGCCGGAGGAGACTCTGCATGAGGGAGAAATAAATAGACAGGGAAAATCAATATGAGCTGCAGCAATGGGCTCTCACAATTTAAGAAACAGGTTTATTCAGCACAATGTCTTACCAGACCGTGTGTGGTTGTTAAAATCACTCCGAGATTAGTCATCAGTGAGTTTGGTCAATAGGGTTCAATGTTTGCACTTCTCTATGATGTAGCAATCACAATGGCTTAAGTGAACAGGACAATGAAAACTAAGACGACTGTATCTGCAAAATCCAGCTGATGTCATTGAGGTGGGAACACAGTGTTTTTACTTAATTAAAAAAAAGCATACATCAGATTAATGATGAATTTGTAGGATTCAGAACTGTTTGCACCTGTGGCCTCATAATGATGAATTCTATTGTGCTATGAATTGTAAATAATTACACAGTAAAGAAATCAGTTGTTTCGCCCCAGGAATGAGTGAGGACCAATCATTTTGTTGGTGTGGTGCCTTAGGGGTGAGTCACCGCTTTTCTATGACGCAAAGTAATAATAATTCAAATATCAGAAAAGATAAAACCATTATAATTATTAGGCTACACAACTGTCAGCACTCAAATGTGCAGAAGAGTAAAAGTGCTGTTAAGTGTGTCTAGATTCTGTTCTTACATAAGAACAAATCCCAAACTATGGCACTCAAAGAGCACATACTGTACCTTCATCAAGGTTGCTATGGATACAGCTTGGGCCTTTGAATTGAATGTTTCTCTTGCACTTAGAACAAGGTGAAAGGTGTCCTTTTTTTTTTCGCTATCAACATTTCAAGACTTCGCTGGTGAGACGGATGCATGCCTTGCGCCGTGATAATCTTATGATCCAGAGTGTTTGTGACACGCAGCATTGGACAGAGAGTCAATACTTCCTGCATTGTTCAATGGACGTAACATTGGTGTAGAGAGGTCACCATTGTCTACATTCTGATGATGGGAGCTGTGGGAATAAGGTGCTAATGTGATGAAGACATTTGGAAGCCTTTCTTTGTCAAAAACAACTCCTTCTTGGTAAGGGCAATAAGAAAACATTGTGTGAGTGTCAGAATAAGTGTTTTTTCCTGAAGATTGGTTGATGAATACGGTCCAGTGACGCAGCTCTCCCCTCCCTCAGGGTGTTGGAACATCTCGTTTTCCCTCTCTGTGGAACATCCCGGTGCAGGTCTCTGGGTTCTGCTTACGGGGGAAGAATCCGCCTGTCAGTGATGTACAGCTGGCAGGGTTTGTGTTTGCTCCTCGCGGCGCCGCGTCCGTATCAGCCAAGTTGCTCCATGATGATGAGCTATCAGCTATTAAAGGCTGTTGGATTTCACTGCTTATAAAAAGCCAGCAATTTCCCATGTTACCATCAAACCTGTCAAGCTTTATGGCTTAATGTATTGGCCAATATCCCACCACTGGGGAGTCTGGAATTATAATAAATGATTTAGTTTTTTTTTTAATGGCCGTTTGGTAGGGTGATCTGAAAGTGGAGTAAAGAAGCTGTGTGAAACGATGTTCCCAGCGAGTTGAATCATTGTAGTCGCCTCGATGTTTAATGACATTTTGAGACGAGAAGTGATCATAAACAGCCCAAGTTGAGCAGCTGCTATTGATATGTCTTTGTGTGGCATCCCATCGGATTTGTTCAAACCACCATCTGTATTGATCACATAAAAAAAGAATATTGAAAAAAGATTTGGGCTTTAATACCATCTATTGTACAGTGTATGTCTCAGCCTCCATCTTTTGTTGTTCTTCTTGATGGCAAATGTGTGTGTGTGTGTGAGTGTGTGTGTGTGGTTTTGCAGTAACTGTCTTCCCTCACCTTGACTCTTTGGCTGCTTTCACACCACTGGTTTGATTTGACAGGCTATACATTTTTTACTAGGTAGCATATAGACTCCAGCCTGGTGCGCTTTCACACCTGCAGCAATAACCCCAAGTCGGTTCATGTTTCATCCGTGTACATCTTCAAACAAACAGAAAATAAATATAATTACTATCACCTCCCAAAAACAAACCGAACAAAGCACATTTGGTTGAAATGGACCAGTTAAATTAAATGAAACACACATTTTTCCAATTTTATTCCTGTGTCCCTTTATTATTTGTTTGTGTAGCTGATATAGCCGAATATAATGTAAGAACATTTTGAGCATTTTTACATCAAATGTAACAAAATTCCATTTTTTTCCTCTTCATGTAAAACAGTGGATGTTTGATGATGCACTCAGGGGCATTTTAAATATGTCCCAAAAGAAATGTGCTGTATGTATTCCAGTGTACAGTGAATGAACTGCAGTGATATAGTGCTTTTCTAGTCTTTTTGACCACTCAAAGTGCTTTACACTACAAGTGTTCATTAACCCGTTCACACACTGATGGCGGTGACCATACACAGTGTCGCCCACTCATCACGAACTATCCATTCACTCACTGATGGCCATCAGAGGAAAATCAGAGGAAAAGCCCCCCCCCCCCAAATTAAAAAATGTGTGCTTGCTTTGTCATTTTATGTGAATTAGCCGTTGTGTTCAGCTAAAGGCACCGTTGATCGTATTTGTAATCTGCACAAACAAAAGAAACAATAGAAGAATATAATGTGTGTGTGTGTGTGTGTGTGTGTGCACACACTTCTCTACCACAAAAGAACCTTGAGGCAAAAGGGAGACAGAAAAAAAAGGTGAACTGATAAGGTTCTAAAAGGCCAAAAGTTTTTGGTGTCACTCAGGCAACACAGTATTGTTGGCAGGAAGTGGCAGGTTATGTTGAGGTCCGTTATTTCAGAGATAAAACAAGCAACTTTAACCCTAATCTGGCTTCACCTGTCAGCGTTGCAGTGGTTACATGTGCCGTGTGTATTCTGCCGTGAATTAGTGAGTTAAAGGCCCAAGCACTTTATATTCCTAACAAGCAGGCACAAGATTGTTAGTTTTGCGCGTACGCTTCTGTTGGTTTTAATACATATTCTCTAGACTCCCCTTTGCTGCCTCGCAGCGAGAGCAACGCAGCAACAATGAGTGAGGGAAAAGTGAAAAGGAAAGAAAGGGGAAGAGTTCTGTTCTGTAAAAAACAGCCGATAGTTCCACAAACTGTCAGCATTGTTCAGGAAGGTTCCATTTCATTTATGTATCGGCAAAGAGGAACATAATGCCTTCACAGTTATAGGCTTTTAAACGCAATTCCACACATACAAGTGGGTAATTCACACTATTATTTTTCATTTTCTTTATTTGCCTCAATGTCATTTGTCTTCCTCCTCCAGGGTTATGTTTTCGTCGGTGTTTGTCTGTTGCCAATATAACTCAAAAAGTTCCAGACAGATTTTTGTAAAACTTTCAGCAAATGTTGGGAGTGGTACCGTGAACAGATGAACACATTTTGGTAATGATCCAGAATAAATCCTGTTTCCTGGATCGATGAAACTAACGGAAAGAGGTGATAAATAACTGTCACGTGCATTTTATGTCCAAGAAGGATTGCACTAAAGAGTCAAATACTGAACAAATACCAGCAGACATGGCATTACATGTTGTTTTTCTATTTCGATATACTGCACTAAACCTTTGGAAAGTGTGAACGCCGTCCTTGTCTCTTTTGTCAAAACAACATATGAAGCTGAAATAACACTTTGGTGTGAGGCTACCGCCGGCTCGCAGTGTGAAATGAGTCGATTCAACAAACATGGCACCTTTGGCGCGTTGTTAAAATACACGGCTCACAATGGCTCCTTGATGAATAGCGAGACTCTGATACATCGCTTCCCCCACATTTTAGCTTGTTTTTGTTTTATTTTCGTCACAAGGTGATAAAACACAGTAATTCACGAAAAATTAAACGAAACAACGACTGGATTTTTTTTTCGTTTTTATTATTATTCTATTGTCCTATCCTGTCCTGTCATCTCATGGACACTCAGATTAATCCATCGACCCTTCATTGGGGTCCCGACCTCCAGGTTGAGAACCACTGCTCTAATAAGACCAGGGACCCAGTCAAGGCGCAAAACAGAAGCTCGATTTAAACCAATCTAAAGGAGCAGGGAGCATGATTTACGACGTGGGACTGACTGCAGTGGCGCTCCTCTCCTGCTGCAGACCCCCCTCTGTAGCCAATCACAGCCAAAACACTCAACACTTCCTGCCCGGGCAGACTGCGGACCCTATGTGGTACAGCTGCTTGCACTGTTGTCACCGCTTCTAATCTATTTGATTGATTATGAGCCTAATCCCTGCATTATTCCCTGCATTCCGTCCTGTGCCTCCACTACAAGGAGGAGCTTAAAGGCTAAAGACACTGTTAACCGTTTGGTGCGTTTTCCGGCGTGCCGTTTCCTGGCCCGCGTCTTGTATTTTATCACATTTCCAGACAGTATGAACACCTATAAAGGTCAGATTTGGGTTAAGCCATGCATGTGATTTGCAGCCGTCAAACAGAGTGATGGATGTTACGTGCCAGGGTTATATATCACGCTGGGAACCTATGTTATGTGTATTGAAGTAATGGAGCTGTCCTGATGTGAAACCTGCCCCCGTTTCTTCCCTCGGGGTTTTTTTTTTTCGTTTCTATCAATGGAAAACTACACTACGAGGCCCTGGGGGCACAGGCTTTGGACAAAATGCAGATTGCGGAGTGGGAAGCAGACAAGAACGTTGCGTTTTACCGCGCTATCTCGTGGCTCTCGCCCCTCGAGGTGACGCCGGTGTTCGTCTAAACCTTTACGAACATCTGAGATGGAGTCGCAGCGTTCTGAATGCGTAGCGCGGAAAGCGTAATGACTTTTGTTCTTTCCGTTGCTGAGCTGCGTTGACACAAAAGTGACTTGGCCGCTGTGGCGGTCGGCGGGTAAGAAGGCGGAGAGAGTCTGTGTGTTATCGGGACCAGCGTAGGGACTCACCCACTCACAGCGATAACACAGAAAACACATTCACATCAGACAAACCCCGGCCTTCCACAATCAGCTCTCCCTCTCTCTTCCTACTACAGTCAGGAAATGACAAGTTTGGCTTTGTGAGCCTGTGTGTCCGTGTCGGAATGAGGTTGGAGGAAATTCAAGTTCTGGAAGAGAGGAGAACGTCCCTTTTGTCCGGACAGATAAAGTTTGAGGGATGAAGAGGAGCCTTTTGTGCGTTGGAACACCATCGCAAACTGCTTGAGGAGATTTTTTTTTTTCCATTAACTCTCCTGCATAGTTAACATACAGAATGGTTCCTCTTCGGGTGAATACAAAATGCAATATTACATTTGGAAAAGCTTCGGCTACCTGGATGTGGTCATGCAGGTCTGCCTAAAAAACGGCTTCAAATTAGACCTCATTAGATTTAGTTCATTTATTAGTTATTATACAGTCTCGTACCTTATCAGCAGATGTTATTCTAATATAAGGACTCGCTAACTGAAGCACTTGGGACGAGTGTAGAAGCGCTTCATCGCCCATATTCAACAAATTCCGACTGCCACCTGGCTGTCATGCAGAAGTCTACCGACTCAATATCTGTAACAGTGGGGAGGCACTCAAACATGAAAGCAGTATTAAAACGCTTCTTTAAGGGAAAAAAAAAAAGAAAAAAATGGAACAAAGTCACTCAGCGTCTGATGTCTTAAGCGGATTGAGGGGAAAATCCATCTGCCTTAATATCAGCTGTCTGTGGAGTACAGTGTACTAGGTCTTACGCACGGCGGTGTTAGTGACGAGTGGCCTCAAGCTGACAGCCAGAGGTAGCAGCAGATGAGGTGGAAGGAAAGCGGACTTTCTGAAAGGCGATAGGTGCCATTTGACCAATAAAAAAAAGGGAAATTAGAAGTGCGGGTACGGCGGTGGTGGCCCGCCGTGTCTCGCCTGTATTCACGCACGCTCACGGAACAGGAATTCGAATTTGCTTGCTTGTCATCATTACTGCGTATTAGAGGGCTTATGGAAAACTTGCCAGAATTTTAAAGAGATGACACATTACCTTATCATTCGGGTATGAGGCAAAAAATGTGCAGCGCGCAGGCATTGTGAGCGCGCCCACCTGAAAGCGTGTGTGTGTGTGTGTCTGTGTGTGTGTGTGTGTGTGTGTGTGTGTGTTAGTGTGTGTTAGTGTGTGTGTGTGAACGCATAAAGGGCTCAACTTAATCTCAGAATCACGCCGTGAATCATCAGATGTGACGTGACAGCACTGAATAAAAGGTTTTTCAGGCATTGCTGTATGCAAACAGAGTGTGTATGGATGTTACATTCTCAAGAATGAAAAAAAAAAAAAAAAACACACCAACCAGAAACGGTACAACACGGACAGTTTTCTCTACTGTCTGCAGTAGGAACCAATTAAGCACATTCCTTTTCCAAGGAGCTGAATGCATTAACAGTGCCAATGCAATATGCAGATTTCGTTAAAGGAAATTTTCCATTGCCCTCGTTGATTGCACTTAATGCTACTTGCAAAACGATGGTGATTTAATAGAATCTCCGAATGCAACTCATTTAAATGAAGGTGCGGCTTAATCCGCGGACATTGTAACGTATTATGCAAATATTTGAAGTGTATGTCATTAAAACCGTTTTAATAATGCAATCTCTGCGGTGAGCTGCTGTGGTGAGTAGGTGGAGGGAGGCGGGAAGAAAAGAAAGTGCCGCAGAAGAAACAAACTTTTGTTTTATCCGAGCTCTAACATATTCATGCACGTTGCCTGCATGAATCACACTCAGGTTTGTTAGGAACTTGAATAGATGTCCTTTTTCCATTTGGATGAGCTGCACTGGCTTGCATTAAGCAAACAGCCGGCTTCATATTGACATAGAGCTAGTCCTAAATCTTGCAGCCGTATTATAAATTCAAGACAACAGGGTAAAAGGAGCAGAGATGCTAACAGCATGTGATGGGTGTCCTGCTGTATGTCTGGTCTAGCGTATAATGTGTGTTAATGTTAGCTGGACCTCCTGGGCTGCACTTGCATGGGGCTGAATTTTCCCCTGGGGATCACTGACTTATTTCTGCCATCCTTTGCACAATCCACCGTATGCTGATGCATTATGTTTTTTTATTATCTGTTACCACTTCCTCTCTCGCTCTCTCTCACACACACACACACACACACACGCAGTCCCACCTCCCACAGTGCTGGACAGCGTCTAACAGGGCATGGTGATTAAAAGAAATGTCAGTGCATTCATTAATAATTCCACAGAGTGCTGATGTGCTCACTGTGCTTATTCAGTCATGTCGGGCATCTTGGAATTGTTCAATTTTCACATCACATGGCACTTTTATGTTTGTGTGTGTGTGTGTGTGTGTGTGTGTGTGTGTGTCTGGACCTCACGCAAGAAGCACTTGTATGAACAACACTCGCACAAGCGACTCAAGAGCATTTGTGGCATTCATCAACTTCGTCATACTTACAGTAGAATTATCTTGGCTACGGAAGGAAATGAATGAGTGGTCTGGACCTGTCCTACATGTCAGGAATAGATGCTCTTGTTTGACTTGAGTTTATAATGCGCTAAACTGAATTCAGCTTATAAATGATACAGAAATATGTAGAACAAACTTGCGAATGCATTTGCTGCGTAGCTACTGCATATTTTGGTGCAGCAACTTCTGTATTTCTGCAGTAGCCATGAAAAAGGTGATCTTGTGACCGGAGACGGCCAAGGGGGGGAGGGGTGACAGGCTGCTCCCGATGCGACGGCTGCTGTGACCCGCGTCTGCTTATCGACCAATAGGAACGCGGCGTGATCGGCGTGACGCTCCACACTTCATTTTTTCTCTTTCGTATTACGCCGCTGTTTCTGTTTCGCTTGGGGGCATGGCCACAGCTGGCCAGACGTTTCAGGCAGGCCTGTGCCTGGGGGAACCCCCCCCCCCCCCCGTGCAGCTGGCAGACAGGGAGGTGCAGTAGTGGATGTTGGGGCACGGCAGGGGAGGGGGGGTGGAGGGGCGGCGTGTTGACGTCCGTGTCGTATTGTAAATTTGAAAGAAAACACGATTGTTTCAGTAGCATCTTGAAAGTCCGCCTGAAATGAAAAAAATATCTTTCTACGCCGTGTTAGACCTCTGCCTGTGTCTGTGTGTGTGTGTGTTTTTTACTGCTCTCATTGTTTCGGTGTGTTTCACGGCGTCCCTGTCCACCAGTGTGTTTTCCAGCGAACAGTGTTTTTTTTTTTGTCGACTCAGGGAGCAGATGGAGAGATACACTGCGGATCACATATTCATTATAGAACTCACCTGAAGTTCCTTTCCCTTTCTCCAGGTGGACTGGGATCCCCGTATCATTTCTTATGAGGACGCTGAGAGCTGTAACAACGCGACTTCCGCCGAGCATGTTCTCTCCTCTCCTCCGCCGATTTAGTGCTATTTCTAGTTGGCACATCTCTGTTGGGTTTTAATGAAACACATTTGAGCTGTGAGTCTGGGAGGCAGCTATTAATGTTATTTCATCCATTCATTCAAACGCTCCGTCTCCTAGAAACAGCACTGACAGCTGCAGCTAAAGGTAGACATAAGCAGCGAGTAGCAGTCCGTATCAAACCACTGCAGTCCACAAATGACATATTTTGCCATGCTGTGTTGAATTGCTTATTCATCTAAAAGCAATAGTTTGAATGACCATTCCGCACATGCATACATAGATTACAGTGGTTGTAGCTCTAGCTAAAATCTTCAATAAAAGCAAAATCCTACCGTATGTGAGAGAAAGTGATAATTTGCAACTTCCTGTTTCCTGTTTTTTTTTTTTGTTAATTGCTGATTGCTTGTGTCAGCGTGTCCATTAGAACCTCTATGAGTGCAGGGTTGTTTGCCGAGCACATGTCATACAATACACAAAGCATTCGATGTTGCATTACATAGACACGGACATAAAGAGTTAATAAAAGGGCAAGGTCTAGTGGTGGTGCACTACAGAGGCACATCTTCACATCCAGAACTTAATGGAATGTACTGACCATGCAGGAGTAGAAGCATTACTTAGTTTGGATTACTTTGGCTCTGTTTTTTTTCTTTCTTAGAGTAAAAACAACAAATGCAAAACCCGAGCCTGCAACTTTTGCCTCGACCTCGGATCAAAGCAGCAGCAGCAATCTCGCCACAAGGTCTAATTTCATAGTCGCGTCTGGAGCTTTTCCATCGTACCGCGTGACCGTGCGTGTCAGGTTGCCATGGAAACGCCGCCGGAGTTCAAGAACGGACGGGGAACGTCAAGCTTTTATGGTAACACGTACATGATCCTCTAAAGAGCAACCGAATGCCTACAATTCCCAGACAACCGGACGATATCTATCTGCTGATGAAGATCTTGTGATTGGAACAAAAGCTCCAGAACAGTTACTAAATGGACCTTGAAGAAATCATTACTGAGAACACAATAAGTTCATTGTCCTTCCACGCCATCCATTCTCCTCTAGACAAACAGCTTCTCATTCTATAGATGACAAAAGTGTATCCATGAGCGACAGGTGTATAAAGAGGTGATAGGGACCCGGTCTGGGCGTGTGTGTGTGTGTGTGTGTGTGTGTGTGTGTGTGTGTGTGTGTGGGTGGGGGGGTTAGCGGTAGCCGGCATCACAGAAAAGCCTTTGTTTGATGCCTGCTGCTGCGCTCTCAGCTGGAATTCCATTTGTTCCCTCACCGGAATGAAATAGCATTGATTGTTGGCTCAGATGCCTGCTAGGAGGGAGGGGCTAGGAAACAAGGAGAAAGAGGAGCGGAGACTGAAGGAGGGGATGCAGATAGAAAAGTACGGGAAAAAAAAGCAAAAGAAGCAGACGAACCGGGGAAAGAGACAAGGCAGGCAGAGATACTGAGCGAGAGAGAGAGAGAGGGGAGGACGCAGGAGAAGTGCAAGGCTTCTGCAAATCTATGATAGGACTTGAAAGGGGGAACAACAGAGAGAGGGGGGAAAATGTAGGATGAAAGAAAGGAAGCCGGGCATCAGGGCAGGTGGTGTCTGTGGCGGGCTCATCCTCAGATCCTCCTCAGTGGGACACCTCATCAGCATTCCTACCTCAAATTTAACTATTATCACGGCGCAGAGAAAAAAGGAGGAAACCGGTGGCTCGGAGAAAAAAAAGTGCTTTCCATGTACCGGTGACACGGTAGCTTTGAATCTCGCCAAACACTTCCTGTCAATTCTCCGTAAACCCTGTGTAGAAAATCAGACATGGTGCTTATATACAGGATTGTTCTATAAAGTTGGGTCTAAATAGGTTGTCCTTACTATAAAATCAATTCTGTATTAAAGACTGGCTCCTTCAAATGATTCGTGGTGGATTGACTGGCTAATTGAATGACTATGTGTCCTACAAAGCTACATCATGTGCATGTACTCCTGAACAAGATGCTGTTCCCTTTCAGTTTTTAAAGCTCCGGCCCCCATTTCCAGTCATGGTTGCTCCTAAGCCGTGCACACAAAGGATTTTTAATGACAGCATGACGCTGGTAAAAAAAAAAAAAAAAAGAAATCACATTCAGAAATGTATTCCAACCACTCCTTAGCTCAGCATCCTCCCTGCTGTAGATTATAGTGTAATACAAGCTCAGAGATGCTTTCCCCGGGGGAGACATATTTTATATATATATTTTTTTGTAAATGCGCAAAGCAAATTCCACTGAGCTTTGAAGAAGTCCTAGTGTGCATGGTGGTTTACATGCAGGCGGCGCACCTGAAGAACACAGACGACATGCAGCAGGGAATTCTATCGAAGGAAAGAAAGCCCGTATTGAGGACATCAAAGTAAAGTGGTCAAATGTGTGGTGCTGGAAAGCACAGCTCTACCTGTACCCTGCAACTCTCTCATATATATATATATATATATATATATATATATATATATATATATATATATATATATATATATATATATATATATATATATTCTCTGTCTCTGCATGTGTCAGTCCAGGCTGTGGCGTCCTCGCTCCTCTTCCCTCCAGGGAGACACGGTTGACATGCCGCGGGCTAAAGGGAATTTGGGAATTTGTTCTGCACATCAAGTATGCATCATGATGCAGTTTTTCTGCGGACGGCAACACCTCCAGAAAATGTGAAGCAGCGAGAAAAAGAACACAGAGCGATTCCGTCGTGGCCCGTTCTGCCTAGCCGGAGAGACGCGGCGTTCCGCATGTGCGTTTATGGGATTGAGTGGCATGAGGAGCTCTCCGGTCGAATTCGATGCGGCATCTGTTTCGCTGGGGAAAACAAATGTCCAGGGAGTGTGCTTAAAAAGCAATAAGACACAGTCTGGTGTAGTCCCATATACCCCCAGACACAATAGTCCAGTCGTGCTCCTGACCTACCAGGGGCTGGGTTTCATGTGCATCTCTCAGCAGCAGAGTGTGTAAGCTTACATGTGAGCATACACATCCAAGTGTATGTGTTCAAGAGAAGTGAAATTTGACTGAGCAACTTACAGCGATAGAGAGAGACAGAAGGAGCATGTGATAACCTGATGGCTCCACTATGCGTCGAGAAGAAACATTTTTCCCAGTTGGAACAGCGCCTGGGACTCTGGTGAGATTAATAATGAACTGTGCATTCACAAATCTGCTGACTCATAGAAAGTCAGCATGGCTGCAGCGGGAAGCAACATCTGTGCTTTTAGTAATTTTTTTTTCTCCCTTCTCCTATTTGGAAAAGACCCATTTTTTTTTCTGAGGGGGGGGAAAAAGAGGAGGTGGGGACAGAAGTAATAAAAAGAAGGAAAAAAAATAGGGAGAGGGGGTGGAGTTATTACAAGGTCAATTCCATTCCAAGAAAAGCCTCAGGATGGATGTATGGCCCAGAGCTGCCGGGCCTGTTCATCAATCACCGGCGCTTATGTTTCGGCCCTGACACGGGGAGCAGAGGGGAGCTCATTTGATTATCGCCGTATTTCTGAAAGACTTCACAATGACAGTTTTGGAGAAAACTGCCCCACAACACCATCCTCAGCATCTGTCTATTGTTACTAAAACAGGAATCCACAGCTATTACTGTTTCATGTAGTACACAGCAAATTCAATCTGTATCTGTTTCATTACTGTATATAAGCATCAAATACTATACATTCTGTATATTTATCTTGTTTAGGGCGCAGTGGAAGCAGCAGACAGGTGTTTGCTGTGAGAAAGCGATAGAGGGACATAGTGTGGCAGTGTGTGACAGAGGGAGGGAGAGAGGGAGGGAGAGAGGGAGGGGGAGAGGGAGGGAGAGGTGAACCCGCGTGTGCTCAAGGTGACGGGTGTCGCCGCTGCAGAGACAATTCTAATAATAATGTGTAGAACAGAAGCCGCCGTCATTCTATACCCCTGTAGTCGTAGAGCGTGTTCACGATTGGAGAGCTGATAACGCGCCGCTCGTTTCCCACGTGTGATGAAACCCGGGTTCCCAAATTGGTGCTTAGCTCGGCTACACATTATATGGTAATGCAATCTGCATGAGTTCTAATGAAGAGGACGTATATCCTGTACCCACATTATTATACCTGCACAAGCATATGCAAAGCAGTGGGTGGTTATTATCCATTATGAATTGAATTTGGGAATAAAAAAAAAATCCTTTTTTTCGTTTTAAGTAACCTGAATTTTAATTTGGCAAACATATACAAACAAGTAGAATTATATTATCTATTTATTTATCACCTGGGTAAATGTAAACCTTAACAACTACAGGATATAGAGCACTTTAACTTAAACAAGAGACAAATGTACTGAATAGTCGCTTTTATCTGCAGTTGCATTTTGGGTTTACTTCTGTTGCCATTCAGTGCCGGTATCATTACATCACTCAGCTTGCAGGTTTTTTTTTTCCTTTATTGACCCAGCTCTCTATCAGTAACACATCCTTCCCTCTTCACTCAACCGCCCCGTGGAACCAGCGAGACTCCAGGGAAAAGACAACCTCTCCGACGGCCAATTACACCATTAATTGGTTATCAGTTCCAATTTAGGATTGCAGTAAATGAAGCAAAGTATTCTCCGCTGTGTGCGTGAGAGAGAGGGGCAGGCTGTGTGTGTGTGTGTGTGTGCACGAGCACGTGAGTGTGTATATATATCTAACTGTGTGCCGTTCAACACAGTGTGTTGTCCCTGTCATTCCCAATCAGTGGAACTGAAACACCTAATTGCCGGGCCCCAACTTGTTTGTCTTTCCGAGGGGCTTTGTCTGTCTAATCAGACGCTCACACACACAGAGCCGGGTACCGGGATGCATCGGGAGGGGGGGGGGGGTTCCTCGTGGATGCACGCGAGCACCACGCCGCACAATGCTGGATCACTTCCTGAGATACAATAAAACCGGATGATGTGTCCTCTCTTGGCAGAATGTTACGTAGCATATAGTAGCTGCTGTAATGTGTGAATATGCTGACACCTCCTTCAATTTATAAGTTGTAATAAAGAGTCTCTTAACCTGCAAACTTCAATACCCTAAATATATTTATATACTATATTCTTTTCATTTGTGACATCTAGTCAGCTTTCTCTGTGTTATTGTGAGTCTTATCTGTCATGCATTTCTATATAAATCATTGTTACATGTTGTATGTTGGCACATTCTAGTGTTTTTGCGCAGCTCTGTGAATTCAGATACGCACAGTGAGTTATATCTGCTACATTTCAAACTCCCCATTCCCCGGCCACTGGAACAGGGACACGCTGTTCTTTTTCAAGTGCTCTGGGTTTATCAAAAAAAAAAGAAGGAAAATAATGGGCCGCGTTTGCTTGGAAGTTCTTAAAATCCGGCACTCCGACTGCGGCTCTCGCATGAACGGTTTGATGCTCTGACAGCGCCTTCAGGTGCTTGTAGTAACAAAAGGTTCCACTCTGAATGTCCAGAGTGGACTCGTGCATGCGTGCACCGACGGCGCGAGCCTCGCAACCGTAAGTCGAATCTGTTGTGCTGTCACAAGAAATCCTCCAGCTCGGGGTGATCCTGCCACTTCTGGACTGGGAGGGCCCCGTTCTACAAACAGTTCCAGACAGACGCACCGCCACGCAGCCACGGAAGCGAGCCTGGTCCCAGCATGTTTGCTCCGTCGCGTAGAGAGAGCGCGACCTCTTTCAGACAATCAGCCGAGCAGGTTAATAAAAGAAGCTGCTGTCAAATCCAGTTGGGGGAGCAGCGAAAACATATTTTTCTCAAAGAAAATCTGTTAGTGCATACTACCGAACTTGTTTGCTTGTTATTTTCAAGTCTATTTTTTTTTTTTGCTGTAACCCCATTTAAGGGTTGCATTTCTCTACTGAGTTAGCGCTCGTTGCTTATGGAGCATTAATGCTTTGCAAAAAAGACTACAATGCCGTGACCCTTATTGGCCTGTGTACTTTCCAAATGTTTTGATATAGTCTGTAATAGAGGGAGAAGGCCTGAGGTTTGGAGCAAACAGGAATGTGAAAATGTTTCCACATGAATTTCAAAAAAGCCATTTACTAGCATTCTGAAAACTGATTTGCCCCATCCTCCCCTTTAGGGGCACCATGCATGGGCTTTAAACAACGAAATGCATCTTGCGTGCCACCTTTGTTGCAGTAATACCCTGCTACACATGGAACAGCATTCACCGTCACACCAGCATCTATGCTGAATTCCCACATATCTTTCAATCAGGTTTGGCGCCGAACATTTTCAGGCGGTGATGCACGGTTGCCAAAACGATTCTCCCGAAATGGTGATGATCGCGTCTTTGTTTGGTTTCCCATCAAATATGACCTTGGAGCCGCAGAGGAAGGCCTCCTTTATATCACCCATCAGAGCATGGCGTCCTGTGTTTGTGTTTTTGATTTCGGCAGCACACGTGGTTGCATACATGCTGCTTTTGCCTCCTTTGCCGGGCCACTGAACACTTTGTTGATTCAGCTTCAAGTATTTCCTGGTAGAAATAAACCAAACTGACTTGAATCTGAACTCCTAATGATCCTCCACATCCTTCACCTGTAATCCACCAAACATGCAATGAAGCAGTAAGAAGATTAGGCTAATTGGACCAATGCAGGTGAAGAGTTCAGCCTTCAAGTTCTCTTCAATAATTCACACACACACACACACACACACACACACACACACACACACACACACACACACTCACCTGGCCTTCTTGTTACGTGTGCAATTGACTTGTTAGGAGACATGACCGTTGATGCATTTAGAGGTGTTGTGTCAATTTTTGATAGAGTTTCCATTTGATTCATTTTCTCCGGGAAAGTGAATCGATGGAAATCTCATTATGTGAGGTGGTAAAGGTCAGGGCAGACGTGTAAATGAACGCCCCGGTGGTTCTTTAGCACAGCCTCTATATATAGTTCCACAGATGCACAGCTGACCCTTTTTTGTGTGCGTTCAGGATAGAGTTAACTGGGAATTTGTTCACCCCTCCGCATCCAATTCCCTCAGAACGTATATATGATCAATTTTATATGTTCAGTAGAAATATTGCACCACTTTTTTTTTTTTTTTCTGTCAGAATTGATTTTTTTTTTAACGGCTCAGAGGACAAGTGCTGACGGCTGAGGGGCATCTGACGCTGTGGTTGCTGTGCTTTCGTTCATCATCCTACATCCACGTTGGCTTATGAGTAATACAAGACCACAACTTTCCTATGTGTGCTTGTGTAAGTGTAAGTGTAGTATATACTGTATGGGTCCTGTGCAGAAACGTTCTCCTGCTGTACGTTTGCCAACAAATGAACCTGTGAAGGATCCGCTGCATAGATAATGGAGAGACAGTCATATTATTCTGCGTCCGCCCCTCTTCTCAACTGTTTCATCAGGCCTGTGAAAACGCAGGGAAATAGCCGGGGCTGGTAATTAAATGCAGCTGCCGCGCTTCAAGGCAACACTGCTTTTCACTTTTTTGAAGTGTATTGATATTATGTCTCAGGTTTTTTTTTTTTTTTTCATTCATATCTGGCGGAAAATTCTGCGAAGTCTCCGGGGGAAGGGGTGGGGGGGGGGCAAGCGTGTTCCCGACTGTTAAAAAGACACCGGCTATTTCACATGTCCTGTGAGTTCCTCTGAAGAGTCGCCCCCACCTTGCACCTTTCTCCGGGATACTTGCGAATATTATTCCAGTTGCGTGGAGCCGGCAGCACGCGAGAGGAGACGGGAAGGGGGCGAAGCTGCGGTGTTTACACATCTGGGGTAAATGACTGCTGTTTGCTGCTAATAACCACGGTGGATGCAGAGACACATGTAATTGCTTTGATGTCGCTTTGATGGCTACAAATAATGGCACTCTCCGTGATTACGGAGTCAGGTGCTGGAGGCCTACACGCGGGCCGGCGCGGCGCCGTCTCCCCGCGCGCGTTCACGAGAATTCCCTCGGCCCTCACCTCTTTCATTTTTTTATTTATTTTTTTTTTGTCTGGGTTTTCACCCCAGGGCTTGATTTAGATGAAATGTCACTTTTAATGGAAAATTTGATGGAAGCAAAACAACAACTTGGAATATTGCCTGTGTAAGTAGGAGGAAGGGAAGGCAAGTGCCAGGGCCGTGTCGGCGGCGGGGGTTGTTTCTCTCTCTCGATTGCGCTCTTTAGGAATTCATTGGTTGCCCGTGTGATATTAGCGTTGTAGCAAATGTAGCCCCCAGGCAGCCAGGGCAGCCGACACGCTGCTGCTCTTTATAGATGAGCGTGCCGGGAGGAATGGCGCTCGTAGCCCGGGCCCAGCTGTGGACTCGCTGTGGAACCCGGCTGAGGGGGAGTGGACGGCGCCACAATAAGTGCCTCATCATTTTTCTTTTTTTTCCCCTCATTTTTATCTCGCTCACTCCTTGTTTTAATTGTTGTCGTGTCGGGAATCTGCATGAGTCACACTCACACTAATGAGACATAAAGCTTTGGCAAGCCGGCGTTTTTTTTTTTAATTTTTTTATGAGGTTTCATTGGCTTCAACATCCAGGCGCCGCCCCGCTCAAACACCTCAAGTATGTCTTTCTTGAGATCATGGCGTCCCTTGGACCCCATTTGTAGCTACTCAGACATGAGCCTCCGTATCATTGATGTAGGCTGCCATGCTGTTGTGTGTTTCTATAGCAACTCTGGCCACACAGCGATCCCGTTTGGTGGCGAAGTAATTAATTTATCTCTATTGATCTCCTGTATCCCTCAAGCCTTTCAGCAGGGTGGCCTGAGAGCTCAAAGCTCCATTGTTGATTGAATGCACGGCCTATCTTCCGATGCGATCGCAAATCAGTACCTGTCGGGGAATGGCTGGGGGTGGGCCAGATTATGTTCTTTCATGCTGCAGCGGTAATGATTCATTTCATCGCGGGACACGAGTGACTGTAATGTCAGGTTTGGTGACTAGCAGCTTCTGCCCTGCTCTTGGACGTATAAGATTGCAGAAGGCTCTTAAAGCACGGCAGACCATTCATATCTGACTCCGGCATGTTTCCCTCCTATTTCGCTTCTGATGCTTCAGGTACAGTTTTTTTTTTTTATATAATAAGACATTACTGCCATCTCCCAGAAAAGTCTGACATTTACTCAAGTCTATTTAATTTAGAGCATGGCAAATAAGCATAGGAGAAAAAAGAAGTAATATTTGCCCGAGCTCCTTGAGCTCCCTTATTGCTCATTACACCCACCTCTTCTCTGTATATTTCAGCACACACGTCTTTTAATTACCGCGTCATTTTTCCTTTCTCGCATCTTCTATGAATCCTACCCTGCTCCTGCCTCCCCTTGGCAAGCAGATGAAATGGAATGATCCCACAGACCTCTCCAAAACATCTCGGGGATGCAGAGTCCAGAACGAGTCGTAGGAGTGTGGAAACAGTGTTTGTATAATAACCGCTGTGATCATTACCCACACTCGGTACGGCAGAGGGAAAACGTCGTGAACCCGCTACAGAGGGACAGGAAGAGGCTGAACTGGCTCCGGGACTGCCCTCTGCGTTTCATGGAGGAGGCGGGTGAGAGGAGGATGTTAGCCAAGCTGTCATCCATCACGGACAGCACCTCTCACCCCCCCTTCATGAGACTGTAGGTGCACGAGCAGCTGTCTGAGCAGCGGACTACTGCAGCCGCATTAAAAGCAGCAGCATCACCACGGGTCAATCATTCCATCGGCTGTCAGCCCCCGCACTTCCACCATGACATAGCACGTGCACATGACACACATAACACTTAGCGGACACTTGTGCACTGAAATAGTGAAGTAACCCTCCCTCATAATCCAGGAGTTTGTCCGGTGTGTTATCCTATTTTATTGTATCTTATCTTATCTTATCTTGTTTCCCGTCTTGACCCGCAGTTGTGCATCAGGGAATAAATAGCTATCGAAGAGAGGGAGTGATAGGGACAGTAATAGTACAGGACAAACTCAACGGGAGGCAGAGAAAGATGCAGGTGGGGGGGGAGTGATAGTTCACCTTATGTCTGCCTTTGTGACAGAATTTACTTGGAAGTTTAGAGATCGGTGTTGTCATGGAAACGGATTTTTGTGCTGCTGACAGTCGGGGGTGGGGAGGGGGACTTTTTGTGTGTGTGTGTGTGTGTGTGTGTGTGTGTGGTCTTTTTTTCCCCCAGTGGATGACAATGCCTGCTGATAAACATGTCATCCTGAGAAAAATAGGTGTCGGCCGTCAATGACCCTGAGCGCTGACACGGCCTCCGCCGGGCTCCGCATTGTCCCGGCCGGCCCGCCGACCATTCTGAAGGCCGCTCCCATGTGTCTCTCTTTTATTTGAATTTGAAGAGCGCTTCCCTCCGGGCCTGTTTAAGATAACACACTGCAAGGCTGGAGACGTGACATGTCACGAACTGCGGTGAAAAAGATAGAGTCCTGCCTTTTCATATTTGATGAGTGTGGGATGCGGAACAAGTGAAAACACAGTGGAACGGCGTCTTATCATGAATTCAGTCCTTGTAACCACACAACTAATATACTCAAGGAGAAGGATAATACAACTCATTACTATTAGATCAGGATTAGAGAAGGATTGCTCTGTAATCCCTCTACCAACACTCAAACCATGATTCTTCCAGAATCTTCCAGTTTCTGTGTTAATTATCATCAACACCGGTAATGTGCCGGCTCCCAGATCGCATGTTGTCCCGTAGCAGCCCGTCACCGGCGCGCGCTGCAGGCCACAAGTCGTGTTTACCACGTCCAGGCTGCTGTGCATGCGGAGATACATTTTTAATTAAAAGTTGTCCTATCATTCTCTCTCCAACGTCGGGAGGTGTGATCACTGGCTGTCACTTCAGCTCAACACAAACATTTATTTTTTGCTCCCATCAGATTTATTTAATGGGCCTGTCAAAACTGATGGAAATCAGAGGAGGCAGAGGCTGCTGATAAATAAAAATTAATAAATAACACACTC
Source organism: Eupleurogrammus muticus (assembly GCA_036785175.1). NCBI lineage: Eukaryota > Metazoa > Chordata > Actinopteri > Scombriformes > Trichiuridae > Eupleurogrammus > Eupleurogrammus muticus. Next base: position 2,140,440 of record JAYKQN010000021.1, read on the forward strand.
AGCGGCGAGGTTGCGGATCGCAAACCGACCGAGCCTGAGCATGTAGGAGAAGCTGTGGTTGTCACAGGGAAAAAAAAGGGGGGAAGGACCATCTCTGGATCCATTGTTCATTTCCTGAAAAAAGGAATATTATATTCCTTTTTTTCCAAGTGTGTTCTGTGTGATGCTGTTAAACGCTGCTAAAGCAGACCCACTGTGTCTTTAAATAACAGAATGCACGACCTCAAGAAAGTCGTGGAAAGGGTTTGAGAAGAAGATGAAATACTTCTTCCTGCAGGAATGCTTCTTTAAAACGCGACCGGGGACTGTGCCGCCCTCAGAGGGTTAAGGAGGCTGCTCCTCACGCAGCGGAGCAAACAGCTCCGTCCCCAACGGTGCAGAGCTCCGGGGAAAAGCTGCCGGCGGATCCGAGGTTTGTGGCGTGATCGGTTCCCGTAGGTTTGGTAGACGAAGCGCCTGTTGCGGGATTTGTATGAAAATCAAGGGCTTAGGTTTGGTTTTGACTTCGGTTGGGACTTTGTTTTTCCATTTTTTTTTTGTGGTTGGGGGCAATAGAATTGTGCATGTGCACTTGCTCGCAAGCGCATTAATATTTAAAAATAACACCGACAGACTGTCTCAGAGGTTTAAGCCATGAAGTCAAAAAGTTTAAACTATAAATACAAATCGGTTGAGTGACTCCACCACGACGGCTGCTATTTCAGAAGCGGCGGAACCGCTGTTTGTGTTCATTCTCATCAGGATGCTGACAGCGCTGCTCTGCCTGTACCTCTGCCCCGTGACAGGCCAACAGTCCTTAGGAGATGAAGGCGTGGACAAGCCTCTCCACAAATAATTAAATATGAGATTGCGACACTGTTATTCGGTGGTTTCAGAGCTGCAGTCTTCATTCATCGTGTGTAAACGCCTGTAACCAATCTACAGTATATGCCCGATCCTGCCTCATCACTAATGAATTCACAGACATGTTAAAAACAATAAAGTATAAATACGATTTGACACTCGTAAGTACTGAAAAGGCCCTACAGTGCTCTTTGCTGCAGTCTAGTCGGTGTTTTGTGCAATGTAGAGCAGCAGCAGTGAATAGTCATGGGAGCAGACAAACTCCTGCTCTCATTCGCTCGGGTGCCTTCTGTCTTTCCCTCCTTGTACACAGAAAAGAAAGCGAAACTTGGATTTTTCCTATAAATCCTCCGAGGGGCAGAGTAATGGTACTGTTGTTGCATGTTGTGCATCAAATAAATATGTGCAAAAAAAAAAAAAGAAAAAGAAAGTGGGTATGCCATCTATAAATAAGCGCATGTAAGCATCGCTGCAGAGCTGCACGACGACAGCTGTATTCTCCTAATGGCAAAATATATATAGGTCAGTGTTCCTGCAGTTGGAACAGGAGTCAGAATAGATCAGACTGTAGTTTATTGCAGTTTTTGTCAATTGCTTTACGCATATCTTTTTGAAAGCATAACCCCCATTTACCCGATACCACACACACAAAATGCAAAACCCTACATATATCCTGCAAAATGTCACTTTGCCTAAAAAAAACAATATTGTGTCTCCTCAAAAAACATATTTTGTGCACAATCGACGCACACACAGACCATTATATAAGAACCAAGTCAACACTGTTCTGCTGAATGGAAAAACAACACACCTACAACAGCTAAAATGTGCAACAATTTTTTTTTTTTTCCTAATACATAATAGCAAACAAAACTGTCTGCGTTAATGATTTGCACCGAACAAACGAAATCCAAATAGAAAATAGGCCAGTACTGTCAACAAAAGAGAAAGAGAAAAAGCTGCATCATGTGTTTGCTTCCTGTCCTCAGGACCTCATCAACATCACAGGCACAGGTTGTGCCAAACCAAAGAGCTCACCTGTGGCCCTTTTTGTTTTGATTGTAATTGCACAACAGTCTTGGAAATGGAATTCTTTTGTTTTTTTTTCCCATTTGAATGGAGAATTGTCTGTTTGCCAAACAGAGAGAATTGTGCGTATTGTTCTGAAGAAATTGTAGTTTAGAGTTGAAATCTGGGTCTGAGGCAGAACACGTGTGTAGGGTGTAGGGAGTTTGCACATGAGTTACAGTTTGTGGTCATCGTGTCTTGAGCTCCACTCTGTGTTTTAACAGAGAAGAGAGGGAAACACCAGTAGTGCTATACAAGGCCGAATTAGAGAGACGACACAGGCCTATTTGCTCCACGGAGGGCGGATCTACTCAAAAGCTCTTCTCAACAGGGCTATACAGACAAATGACAGCATGATAACGTACAAATGTAACCATCTGCTCCCTTTGTGGGCTTCACTACACGGCATAATTGCATAGTACTTTTATTGTGTTTGTTATTAAAGTCGATTGTTATCTCAGACAGCGCATATACCCACATATGGAGTATGACTGGGGAATCAGACGAGTTTGAAAAAGAGCACAAATTGAACAAAAAGCGTCAGATATCAGAGGGATTGTTTGTGCCTCAACCTATTCAGAGACCCCCCGGTGCTGCGGGACCTGTTGCAGTCACACTAATGGAACAGGAGGGGTTAGCGTTAGCTGCTTGGAATCAATTACAATGACATGTCGTGAACCCAAAGGTTCCCAGCAGAGTTCCTTTTTTCTTTTTCTTACCTCTAGTTACACTTTGGAGCATTTTTTTGATGAGGAGGTGTTGGATCTTATCTTGTACAGATATAAACGTCTAGCTGGTGCAGCAGGGGGTCGTGCAACTGTTGAATTGTAAAGCGAAACATCAGCAGAAGGCAGGAAAGAAGCACATGGAAACCAAAAGGATGCAAACAAGGATACATAAAAAGACTTTATAAGTGGATGGGAAGAAGTTCAACACGTTTGTTCGACCTCCGGGATGCACATAACACATACACATTCTGGTGAAAAAACACTGATACATGACTCTGATTGAATGTCAGACCCATCCGGTCGCAGGCAATCAGGCCTTCATGGCGCCTGAACCAGAATTTGATTTGAAAACCCCGGGAACCTGCATTGTGACTTCAGCTCGCTCAGCAGAGTTCCTCCCTGCTCCGAAAGGATATGTCTCCTTTTTTTTCCCCTGACATCACTTGTTTACACTTTACATTGATGTAGTCAGAGCGTGTGTGTGTGTGTGTGTGTGTGTGTGTGTGTGTGTGCATGCATCAATCAATGTCCGACCGAGCGTGCACACACAGCGGTACCTGCGCACGGGCTGAAATGTGACACCACAGTCAGAGCAGAGGAAGCAGAGAAACTAGTCGTGTTCTTTCTCTTAACAGAAGATCGAGGTTTTGTATATCGCATTTGGAATAATAATAATATAATATATACATACAGACACAAAAAAAACCAAAATGCAATCATTCTTGGAGGCCTCCGTGATGTCCTCGGGGCCCCTAGTGGATTCTTAGGTCACTTAAAGGAAGTGTTGCGTTGTTGGGGTTTGGGAAATGGCTGGTTGGTATATTTCTGGCGCTTGCTGAAACGCTGCCTCTGGCCCCCGGGGAGGCATGACTACTGTCTCACACGTTGAGCTGCGGTTCATGCTTCAAGAGCAATTTCCTGCTACCAAGCAAACACACTTTTTACTCGTTTTGTGATCAGGTAGTGCAGCCGTAGCTGTGTTGACAACATCATTACTGTCACATCTCACCATGTATGAGACATTACAGCCTCTCCATTGCATTACATTAACGCTATATTACACACACACACACATGTGCACACACAAAAATTGTTAAAACACTGGTCCAAGTTGCACTCACACGTTCGTATTTGTCTGAGAATTATGACGTGTCTCTTTAGGAAAGCTTGACAGAAATGGCCAGACAAGATAAAAAAAAACAACAACAACTCTAGTATGTGCACTAAATGAATAAGTTGAATAAGTTGTATGCATGTTTCATGACTTTTTGCTGTTGGTGTCTTGCTGGACATTATGAAACAAGGTTAATACAACTTGAAACAGATCCTTGCAGACCTCTCTGTATCACTCTCATAGATGGCCAAGACACGTTCAACGTAGACTATATTCCCAAATTTCGTGTAGCCTCAATTAAATGCCCCTAACTTGATGCCTAATGCACATTTTCTTCCCCCTGATATCTCAAGGTTCACTTGAAATTAACAATCAGACGTCAAGTGCTGAACTCATCACCTTGTATACAAGCAAAGTATCACGCAGGGTCAGTCGTCTCTCGTCAGCCACAAACAAACTGGAATAAAAGCTTTAATAGGAGGAGGAGAAGTATTTTTCTCTAGTAGAGCAAAGAGAGACTCGCTACTTACTCTGAACACCTCTGTGTTTAAAGCGTCTTTATTCTCTTGGATCGAGATCAAAGACGCTCAGAACGTCAGCGAATGGCTTCCACATTCGCTGCTTCTCGCCGGCTCAGGTGCACTTCTTCACGTTTCGGGTGAAAAACGCTTTTTACCGCTCGAATGTCAGGGCCTAACAACGCGCTTCTTTGCACGCCGCAGCCACACTGACAAAGCAGAGTCTGCATGTCGACATAATGTCATCTCATAATGTAGCCTACAGCTCCTCCAGCAGAAATATAATAGAGCTGGAATGGACCCCAGGGAGATTGTTAAAATAGCAGGTTAGCTAAGACTAGCAGTGAAGTATTCCCATGCGGGGACAATCAAATAGACACCTAAGGGATTGATGGCGGGTTTTAGCCGCCTCCTAATAGTCACACATTTGGACAGATATGACTGCGAGGATGAGTCCCAGGTGGATGGGAAATACTTCACAGTCGCCATTAGCTCCTGGTTGTCAATAGAAAGCCGGCGGATAGAGAGGAGCTGAGGCGCTGCTACTCGGCGAACAGGCGGCGCTGCATTTTTTTGTCGGCCTAATGGTTAAATGGGGTCGCAGAGAGGCATGGAAGGTGATTATCTGACACGGAGAAAATGGGAAAGCCGTCCAGTCTCTCGTTGTGCCTCATCATAAACATTTTATCAGTGATCTTTCTCCGATTGTCCCCTATTCATGCAGCATGCAGCTGAAAGGTGAGAGGAGCTGTGAAAACCTCTGCCCCCCCCCCCCCCCCCCCCCCCCCATCGCTCATCATCTCCCCCCCACCCTCTGTGCATCCACGGGGTCTAACTAAGCACCTTCTGTCCTCCCCAACTCTTGATCTCCCCAGGCCCTCCGCCATCCTTCACTGGGCTTAATGACAGACATTTATTTAATTCAAGCTACTGGGAAATGAGATTAGTTTCGACGGAGGAGGACACGGGGGGACAGGGAGGAGAGCGGGATAGGGAGGAAAGAAAGAAAGTGTGTGTGTGCGTGTGTGTGTGTGTGTGTGTGTGTGCGTGTGTGTGCGTGTCAAACCCACCGCCTCTCTGGCTCCGAGTGTGTGCTATTTCCGAACAACACATTTGATGCCATTACAGTCCGCCGCCTGTCACTCTGTCACCGGCTCCACCGTGGCTCGCCCCGGCGGGAAGGCAATGACAGGGAGGATGCTGATGAAGAGGACGGTGGCGGCTGGTGATGAGGATGATGATGAGGATGATGATGATGATGATGATGACGGGCTCGACTTCGTTAGCAGAAGCTCTGCTGTTGAGGTTTTGCTCTTCACCCAAATAGCAGCGTCAGACTCTGCGTGTTCATGGAAGGATTGAGTCAGCAGTGAGAATGTGTGTGTGTGTGTGTGTGTGTGTGTGTGTGTGTGGGCCACTTGACTCTGTGCAGTCTATCGCCCCACAGCCCTGACACGGCCCCGCAGAGACGAGGCTGCGACAGGAGACCTCGGGTTGGTTCGTAGCAGTCCTTCGCACACACTCGGACGCGGGAATACGTGCCGGAGCATTGTGGATTGTCCGCGTAATTGCCGGATGATCGCGTGTGTGCGTGCGTACGTGCGCACCCTATACGCACAAACCTGCACACTCAGCTGAATGCAAATGGCGTGAGATAAAGCGTACACACAGTCTGCCTACAGAGATACAGCAACAGAGCAGCACTTGGCTGCCTAAAGCCCCCCGAAGCGCATGTCAACTCCTCCTTCCATCCTACATCGGGGCTCTGCATTTTAACTAAACATCTGGCTGTGTCAGCACCAGTTCATCACAGCAGGGACCACCCCACCCCCACCACCCCCCCTTCTCCCTTCTCCCTTCCCCGCATTCACAGAAAACGCTGCGCGTTACATATTGCCAGAGCAGCTATTTAGGATCAGGCGGAGGTTGGAAATTGCCGGCTTTGACTGTGCACAAACACTCACAAAGTGTTGAGCATACGAACGCGCGCCTATGCACGCCCACAAATGCCAAATGTCCTCTCACACATAAGATGTTTACATGCTGGAGTGAAAACCACCGACTGGGCTACAACAATTAATCAGCTGCTACCTACAGTGTATTAACATTAAGGTTGAGTCACCCCATTAAATGTGTTTAGCCTCCGGGGGAAAGCGCTTTAATGTTGGCGGAGGGAAAGTACAAATAGCTCGGTACAAGCCGGATCCGGTTTTTATATTTAAGGTCTGACAGGATACAGGAAACGTCGATGGCAGCGCGACAGGACGGATTTGGCTCAATGGTGGATGTGTCGCACTGACGGTAGCAGTCACGTCTGTAGAGGCGTCTCGGTATTAAACACCGGCCAAGTGGGACAGTTCACCAGTTAGTGAGAAGGTCAGGTTCATTTAAATGAGTCATCCCCGAAAATAAATAAATAAATAAACAATCGTCAATCACCTCTTCAATTATTGATGTCTAACCTGAAGCCCAGTGTTTTTTTTAACATCTATTCTATTCTGTATTGAAACATGACAGAAGCTATTTCTTTATTTATGGGCACCAGTTCCGCCTCATCTGGAGAAATGAGCGGCTCGGCTCCATGACGCACAACTTTTAGAAGTTAGCGTGGCCGACTCCTGAACCGGAAAGTGAATCGACCCTTTTTTTTTTTTTTTTTTTTTTAAGATTTGTTTCTCTATTTTGAGTCGCGATGTGATGTGTGAACGTGTGCTGCGTGTGTTTTTTTTTTTCCCTCCCGTTTCGTTGACAGGGTGCGATCGCACCCTCCGCTCTTCTGTCGCCAAGGCGGTGATGTCAAAAGACATTAAATCACAAAGTTGTGTTCACTAAGTTCTCCCCGATACGTCCCCGGAGCGGCTGCGTAGGTGTGAGTGCGATGCACATAAGCATCGCTTAACGCGACAGAAAAGGCCTTTGGTGATTACAGTTTATTGGATTGGCAGATGAGTAGCACATTACTTCCAGTTTAAAGTGTGAATAGAGCAGCGGGATCAGGCTTCCAGTCCCTCTGTAACTGATGATGCAAACAGCATTCTGCTCATGGACAGGACAGAAAATCAAAGAAAGGAATTATGGGAAAGCAAATGGATTGTATTCACAGGCATGAAGCTCCATTTTTTCTTTTTTAGCACTATTACCATTCTGGCATTCATTCAGTTTTATTACCTGCATTAGTGTTCAACTCAAAATCAACATTTCTTCTCTCTATGTCGACTACATACACATTTATTTACCCCAAATGAGGTTTTCTGAACTCAAGTCAACAGGAAAACACATTTCACACCGTTATCACACTCTTTTTGATTTGAAACATGTTTAGCTGGCTATAGTTGTGAGTGATTATGACCCACAGTCTGAATGTGACAATGGAACTCTCGCCGCTCCTTGTCCGTCCTATTCATCAGGCCAGTGAGGAGAGTTGTGACGGTGTAATTAATTGTCCTATTTTCTGTATAAAGAACAGGAAAAGAGGTTTAAGAAAGGAAAGGCTATTTTAAGGTACAAATGTGAATCTTAGGTCGGCGTGCAGTCAGTGTTTTGCCCCTCACAATCAAGTGAGTCACATCTTATTTTACGTCACATGTGTACCCTTGCACCAAGTACAGAGCAATATGATCAACTGCAGTGTATGTTATATGAAGTTAAAAAAAAGCCACGTGTATCTAAAACTGCATTGACAGGAGCGAGGCAAAGCAGAAAAATGGTGAAATAAGATGGCGTCAAGGGTTAGGACCAGCTCAAATATGATTCATTAAAGGATAATAGTAATGTGTAGCACTACTACTACTACTACTACTACTACTTGGGTAAAGAAAAAAACTCTATTTTAAAGTTGGCGTAGGACTTCAGCAAATTACCCATCCGACAACACTAGAATTTATGTGGACTTGTCTGGTAATGTAAGTCTGATATATATTTTTTCTCTTCTCACCAGCTAGTTTTGGGCCTAGTTTGTAGATTAGTTTGAATCGGCTGCTGCACATGGAAACAACAAAGATCGGAGCAAAAACGAAATGAGCCGAAAGATCCTCAGCACAACGCCTTCGCTCATGCGAAAATATCCAAAATAGAGAGAGAGGAGAAGAACGACTGATTTAATGTACATGGCCTAACCCTTTGCTGCCTGGAGCAGCTGGCCGTTACTGGGCCTTACAGAGAGGTCGTCCTCATAATAATCCTCATCCTTTATGCGCTGCACCGAGGGTGGAGCGTTTGCCACGAATCGCTAATACTCCATGTCATTGTGCTTCCATTCAGTCACTTTAATGCAATAATTAATCAAAATAAACATACAGCGCCCGACAACAACGCTTTTACATTCAGCGCTAATCAGACAACTCATTAGGCAGTAATGAGCCAACTCTGCCTGCTCTTGTCGTGGTTGGGGGAAGTTTGGTGCACGGGGGGGAAGTGTTTGTGTGTGCGCGTGTGTGTGTGTGTGTGAGAGAGAGAGAGAGAGAGAGCGCGCACACACACGCACTCGCGCACATTCACACACACACACCAGCCGGCACTCCTGTAGTCCCACTCCAATTATGGCAGCATCTCACCCGGGAAGAAGCCCACTTACCCAGCATTCACTTTGTGAATAATTGATTGTTTGTGTCAGTGTTATATTTGTAAATACATGTTTGCTCTCTGATTAATAGTTTTCTAGACATACTCATTTGTTCAATTTGATTAGACTCTTAAATGTATTATTTACTAGCTGAAAACGCTCCGCAGTTATTAGTCAGACACAAAAGGCAACAAGTAGGAGAGGATTTCGTTCTGGCGTCGTCAACAGTTTGGCCTCCCAGCATGCACCAGTGAACGTCATTTAGACTCACGGCTTCTTCAAGTGTAAGTACATACTCATCGGTGCAATAATTATAGCTATACATATACAGGGAGCTGTAGTTGTTCTGAAAAAGAAACGACACAGACACGTTTAGTATTTACAGTAATAAGAAACACTGGAGGCTCACCAGCTACTCTGGAGAGAAAGGTTAGCACACAGGATGTAATTTGGTGCTTTGTGAGAGCTCAAATATGTTTTCTTCATGCCTTTGATGAAGTGATGAAGGAAATGAGTAGCTGTGACCTTTTTGGGTGTGTGTTTTTTTTTTTTTTTTTAATATGTGGGAGTCTGCATTATCACTAGCTCTGATTGATTCTATTCACGGCAGCGTTGAGCTTTGTAAAGAACCTGGTCAGAGGTGTTGGGCCAATTTAACAGAAAAAGCAGCCGTGCAAGAATGCCACGTGTGTCTGAAAGTGTGATTTGTTCATTGGAGAGCCAAGCTGTAATGACTGGAATAAGAGCATCAAAGCGGCCGACTACATGACCTGTGTCGCTGCTTTGTTGTGTTTCCTGATTTACTATTCTTTTTGGGACGCACCGCCGGGGTCACTGAGAGGCCAAACGCCACCACTGGTCGGCCTTTTGGATTGGCTCGCCCCGGATCCAACATGGCGGCCCCGAGGCGCCCCTCTGCTCCAACGTGGCTTCAGGGGGATGTCATTTAACGGCCAAGCAGTTCAGTTCCATACATTTTAAGATGTAAATTTTATGTGTTATGAGGAACAAATTAATTTCAGGACATGCGTTAGACAACCAGGACCTGAGAACTTCCTGTTAGTCTGAAAACCTCAATAGTTTATAAATAGATTAAGGCAAGAAAAAACAAAAAACTGTTAGGTCACATATCACAGAACAAACACAAGTGTGCATAACCTCATTCCAGGCTTGTGCTTGGCACCGATGATAACCATATGTCTTTTGTTGTAGTTCTAAAAAATAGGAAATTCCTAGTTTCACTTGCCATGTAAACTAGTTCATTTCTGAGCTTGCAGGCCAAAGACTTCACTGTTTGTCATTGAATGTGTCGTTGTGCGAAAAGCATTTATTTAAACGGCTCTGAATGGTTTATTATTTATAGTCTCCAGACTATGGAGGACCACGTAGGGAATAAGGTAATGAAGCATTTCATTAACTCTCGTGTGTACAAATTGAATCCATCGATAAATAGTTCACATTCAAAAAAAAAAAAGAATTGAGAGAATGACCTTAAAATTGCCAAGTATGTTGTTAAAAAAAAAAACATGAATTCATTTATTACTAAATAACCTGCAGCTGAAAAGAGGTCCGATGAGGCGCTATCACTCAACCCCTGTGTGGGTGCACAGAGCTACCATCACATCACATGTTGCTTAGTTAAAAGAAAAAAAAAGACTATTTTGCAAGTCAAGTCAGTTTGTCATAAAACTGTAAAACTGTGAAAATACATGCAATTAAAAAGATGACTCACCCAAAAGTAAGTGATGTTACAACCGTCTCTCTCTTGCTTTCTCCACAAGCTACTCTGACATATATCATGCAAAACAAGAAATGTTTTATTTGTTCTTATTACAAAGTTTAAAAAAGTATGAATCAATCAATCAACAGATCATCAGCAATAAAATGAAGAGATCAATCTGGTGATTACACAATCATGTGTAATTCATGACACAAATCATGAAAGGTATTTGTCTCTGGCCACTGACCACATGCATAATTTGTCTGAACTAAGGTCCAACGGGGAAACCTGAAGGCGGAAGCACTTAACCTCTGTGTGGTCCTGAGTGACAGTCAGAAACGTTGGAGTATTTAGCGATGATGGATGCTTTTTCCTTCTCCAGGACGGTGAGTAGTGGGCGGCTGCTGATTTGGCTGTTACAGCATGTGCGCTGCTGTTGTTGAAAACCTTAAAACCTGTTGCAAAAGAGGTTGTGGACGAATGCCCGGAAACTCAATGGGGGAGGATCTCACTTACAAAACTAATAGACATGGTGCATTATTAGTGTGTGTGTGTGTGTGCGCGTGTGTGTTGTGCTCCTCGGGATTGCTAGGAGGCCAACTGTAGAGAGGAGGAAAAGCAGCACTGCTCTGCAACATATGCCAAATATAAGCCTGCCTGCCAATTTGTGGGGGGATACTGGCAAGTGGTAGCGATGCTGAATTCTTGACAGAGGGAGATGAATAATTGAACATGTGCAGAGCAAAGTTCTGTTGGGATGGAGTGGTGGAGTGGGGGTGTCTTTATGCACGGAGAAAAGGAGACATAGTCGCCGCTGTCTATGAGCAAAACGCTGATTTAGATAGTGGCGCTTCGCAAACAATCGTTGCAGAGGGTTGATGCTGAGACGTCAGCTGACAAAAGCACGTTTTTTGGACTTCATACGGTTCGATATTAACATCTGCCACCAAAGGGCATGAAAAGGGAGGTTTACGCTGTGACCACATAGAAAACCAAGAAATAAATATACAAGAAAAATAAAGCATCCGCAACCTAATAAATTCAATGGAGATTCCAATGGGTATTAATTTGATATTCAGATTTTAATTATTTAGCAGACACTCAGATCCAGACCAGCATCGCCTGCAACAGTAGGGCGCGTTCACGCCGTCGTACTGTCGGAGGATTTCACACCAGGCTCTTACAGAAAGCTGAAAGTCAGTCTTCTGACAACAGATTGTCAGACAGTTTTGTCCTTTTTGGTGAGATCTGAGCACGTGCCCGTTAAACATGCAAGTAGCTGTAACATTATAAAGTGACACCTCTAACTAAAGCAGAAAGAGAGGGAAAAAAAAACACTCTTTAACACGTCCAAGATGGCAGGGTTAGTTCTAAAATAAACGTCAGAGGGCTTTTTGGCATGTTGGCGTTATGTCAGATTGAACATGAATGCAGGCTGCCATGTGTGAGAAATTCTTCATGACAGCTTTCAAGTATTTACATCTGTTGTGTTTCTCCTTATTTACTTAAGGGCTGCACTGGAGGCTTTGTGCCGATAAAGTAGAAGAAAAGCTGACAAAACTGACAGAAACTGCGTGTTTGGACTCATGCAATATGTATTTTAAGGCAGTCCTGTTTAACGGCACAAGATAGGGAGGGAGGACGTTGATTGATTGATTTTAATGGATCATAGCAGCCTTGTCAAAAGGATTTTTTACCAAAAAAACCCCACGGATTTTTCAGAAGTCATTCAATCAGCGGCCTCGTTGAGCTGACATCTGGATATTTAACTAATATTTTCTCTCCTGAAGTGATCGCCTCGATCACTTTTCCGAGTTTAACGGCCTTGTTAACACCTTTGTTGCTCCTTTTCCCTTTCCAGACACGTGCTGCAGCTCTCACTTAACACGCTTTGTAAAATCACAAGTTTGGCTGAGATAATTAACAATTGTAGCCCTAGTTATTACCATACTGAAATTAAAAAATAAAAAGGAAAAAAAAAGTATGTTGCCAAAGCATTTCCAAATAATAAGTTCACAGACACACAAACACGCTGAGTTGTTTTTACTATACGATTAGGAAGCAAGAAGAACATGAACTGACTAATATACAACATAATTATTTTTCCATTGTATTAGAAGCAGAGGAACAAGGAGGAGATCTTGAACGAACAGAAAGCCATTACCTAACATTTTAATTTCAAAGGTCCCCTCCAGCTCTGTTTTACGATGAATAGAAACCACTACACTTAGAATAATAGTGTGTTTGATATATATATATATTTTTTCTCCACACAAAGTTCAATTATGTCATAAAAATCCTTTATTAAATCTCTTCCGTCTCCCTCATTAAATTAAAAGTGCACAATGTATAAATATAGGAATACATTTTTCTGGACACTGCTTCACTGTTAAGTGTTTTAAGATGAATGTTGAACCAGGACTGGCTTCCATACTATTTGTGATGTCACAAAACCCCCTCTTGAACCCTCTTGCCAAAAAGACTTTTTTTAGCAAGCACAGAGGTCAGATGTTTTTTTACCAGGTTTCTGCACATATTAGGAGGATTTTTGGTCCATTCTTTCCAAATGTCCAAATGTCACTTGGCAACTCTGAGTTCATCTCTCCATAGTTTTTGTAAAGGATTCAGGTTGAGGCTGGCTGGGCCGCTCCATGGCCGTGCTATGTTTCTTCTTAGGCCGTCCCTTGGTTGCCTTGGCTGTATGCTCCGAGTCATTACCCTTCTTGAAGACACATCCACGACCCATTTTAAGCTTCCTGGCAGAGGGAAGGAGGTTTTCACTCAGGATGTGACGGTCCATGACTCCGTCCATCCTCCCATTGAAACGGTAAAGTGGCCCTGTGCCATGTGCAGAAGAACTAATGTTGCCACCTCCATGCTTGGCAGTGGGGATGGTGTTCTTGGGGTCATAAGCAGCGTGTCTCTCCCTCCAGACACGACAGGGTGAATTGATGCCATAGAGCTCAATTTTGGTCTCATCTGACCATTACACCTTCTCCCAGTCAGTCCCCGAGTCCTTCAGATGACTGGAGTCTTCATTAGTGGCGTGCACATGTGTTTTCTTAAGCAGAGGTACTATGCACGATGTTAGACCATTGTGGTGTAAAGTGTTACCAACTGTTTGCTTGGTGACTGTGTGATCCTAGCTGCTTTAAGATCATACACTAACTCTGCTCGTGTCGTATCAGGTCTATTTCTCACCATTCTCATGATCCTAGAACCCCCACAAGCTCAGATCTTTTTGGAGCCCCAGACCTAGGTCGATTGACGATCATGTTGTGAGTCTTGTACTTGCGCACAGCTGCACCAGCAGTTGTCATCTTAAAGCTGATAGTTTTGTAGCCCATACTGGTCTTATGCAGGTCTGCAGGTCTTCTCCCTTAAATCTGCAGAAAGCTGTTTAGACTTTCCCATGTTGGAGACTTTGGAGTCTGACAAACGGATTGATTCTGTGGCCAGGTCAGGATCAGGTGTCTTCAATTCAGATGACAACGTAATATGAAGAGTCTAACTTGTCTGCATTAACATAGTTACTAGGGGATCTTGATTTTCTTTGTGATATTCTGTCTCAGCATGTTAGACTACATTTATACCATTATTATTACAGACTGATTGAGTCTTTATTAGTGCACAACTAGCAAAATAATACTTATTTTCCCCACTGTTATATTTACAATCCAGTGAAGTTTAAACACCCATGAACAAGAAGGAAAACACATTTTTCAGCCGAGGGAGACTTTAAATGTTTTTTTTTTAATCACAGGGCTGGAATTGGTGATGTCCTCAAACTGAAAGTTTAGAAACCAAGTACATCTGATCAGAGCTGTTTTTTTTTTTTTTTTGGTCAGCTTTAAGGCTTTTCCGGATTAAAAAAACGAGAGCAATAAATGCAAAAAAAATGAGCCATGGAGATTGCCTCTGATCAAATCTCAGCAACTCTGCCGGAGGACGTGAGAAGGGCAGGCGAAACGGGGAGGACGGCGTAGAGAACCTCCACCTCTCCTCCGTGGTGCTCTGAAGTGCGTGCGCGACGTGCACGAGCGGCACACCGACATCTCCCTTTTGTTTCACCGAGCGAGCACGAGAGCGATGTAGACACCACATCTACGAGCCTCTGCAGATAATGATGAATCCCGCTGCTCCAGGCAACGGCGAGAAGTATACGAGAGAAAACAAACTGTGTTCCGGTTAAGCGGTGCCGCCTGCATAATGGACAGAGACAAATGTGCGTGACTATGTAGATGTGACAGCAGATTTTCTCCGCCAACATGGCAGCGTTGTGGATGTGTCACTGTCCGGCTATCGCCGCGTGACTTTCCATTAATCCCCACGAATTGATCTGTTCTGTTCTCTTGTTTAATGGTTGAATGTAGCGTTGCACTGACTTTTCACTCCAACGTATTATGTTCTAATCGTCATCTTCTCTTGTCTCCTTTCCCCTTGCCCTATATCCCCCCCCCCCCTCTCTCTCTCTTTCTCCCCCCCGGCGACAGATACCACCCTGTCCAGTGAACGTGGTAAGTACTGCAGCACGCTCCCCTGATTTAGAGCCATCTGTGCACGGACTCTGCCAGCCAGATTGGCCGTCCGCGTCGGTGTGGAGGGGAACCATGGTGGGTGTGGTGGGGGGGTCGAGCCACGAACATCATCTGCGTCACCAGGAAAAGCGTCAAGCGAAGGCAAATACGGAAGCAGCATCCGCAGACCCATGTGGCGCATTCCGAATTTTGAGTTCAGCACATTTCCCTTGCACCTCGACCTACTTAGTCAATTTACCCCCTTTTGACTCACTCGTGTTTAATAAGGAGCCAACAAGGAGTTTCCACTTTCACGCCTTCCAACATCGGTGGAACGCGTCTCTGTGCGGCGTGTTCGATCCCCCTCCTGCTGTGGCGGCCTCTTGTTTCATTTTGCTTCCGTGTTTGACTCCCTTCTGTTGTGCCGTTATTAATGGCTTCCCTTGCTCGGAGGCGCGATTTGATCACTCCATTAAATCGGTTGAAAGACGCAGTGCGCTGGCTTTGTTTGTGTGTTCTAATCCGCGCGTGTTGCAGATGCTGGACATCTGGTCCGCCCTGTGAGCAAAGAGAGAGAGGCCACCTGTGTCAGCCGCTTCTATCGCACGCTTCCGCGGTTTCTAGACACGCGACGCGTCCAAGTTTCGGCACATTTGGCGCGCCATGGACAACGTTGCGGTTTGCATCGAGCGCCTGAGTTTCATCCTTGTGTGTCTGGTTAGCATCGATCCTCCGGCGGAGGAGACAGTGATGCACGGGGAACGGCGTGAGATCAATTTTTCATCGGCAACCTAGCAACGGCACGTCACTCTTTCTCTATACGGCTCGTTTTTAACAATGAGGAGGAAGCGGCCATAGATTTGTAATTCATTCTGAGGGTCTCTTCAATCGTGGCCTCGCCGCCGCCTTTCTTTACCGCCCCGCCTCTCTCTCTCCTACACTAAGGCGCGCGCACGAGTCGTCCCCTCTCAGCGCGTTTCCTGTTCCGTGCTGCAGAGCAGTCGCATCATGTGAGGCGGTATTCCACGGTGAAAGAAAAGGAGGGGGAAAGGAAGAGGGAAGTAAAGAATGCATTAAAGAGCACTTGAGAGAGCGAGTCAGGTGGAGGTCTGCGTGCCCCTGTTTCATTATTGAAATGCGGCCGGCAGATCAGCCAATCAGTGGACTGCTCTGCACTCGCCACACGCGCCAACCAATAACTCTTTTCATGTTGTGCATCTGTGTTTTTAGACATAACCATACGGCGTGTTTCCACCTGTGCACAACCTCGCACACACCTGCGCGTCTTGGTAGTGTCGGGGGGGGGGGCAGTCGTCTGATAGGTCGTCTCCATGTGAGGCGGCTGCCAGCGTTCCTTCTCCGGCTTAGCTGGCTGCACCTGAGGCTGGAGGGCAAGGTGTAAATGCGATAAGAGACAGAAAAAAAAACGCTGCGCTCGGATGGTTTTAGTGCCCTTATCTATAATCTCGGGATTGATTAGGGTTTTTTTTCTGCCGGCTGTGCAAATTGTTCAACCCCATCAACTGCGTTGGAAAAATCACCTTAACCCTGTTGTGGTCAGGCCGCCGTGCACGCGAGCGAGCTAAAAAGCGGACGGCCGGCATGCTGCTGATTAGGCTACAATATCCTGACCATTGGTTTTCACTCATCTGTGCGGGCTGTTTGCTCACAGAGTCCTTGTTTTTCCTTGTCTCGACTGTGATTGTATCAGACAACGCGTGGTAGGGTTTAGTGCCTACAGTAGCGCATTGATCGTTGATGCTTTCATGTCAGCAATCCAGTTATAGAAATAATCATCCTCACAACGGATTATATTTTCTCAATGTCTGCCGTCTAAAAAAAAATCACTAACTCTGAACCAGATATACCTAGAGAAGTGCTTTATGTCTCTATCCCCCCCCCCGCACCCTTTCCCCCATTTTTGCTGGTTTTGAGTAGAGTTTGGGGCTGAAGGAGCAGCTAATGGGCTGCGAAATGTCTCAAAAGCCAGAGCAACAACACAAGCTAATGTCTCAAAGCCCTTCTGAAACAACACGAGTGAAAAAGCGAGGAAAAAGGGGAAAGAAAACATGCCTGGGTTCCTCTAATGTGTCAGGGAGGCCATTCCTGTCAGCCTAATTGTAGTGAAGCTAGTGGCCTTGTGAAGCAGCGTAATTGCCTGCTGGAATGGATAGGGCTGCACTCTGGGAGATTTCTCTCTGCCGCCGTAAACGCAACATCCTGAACCTTCTCGCCAGTGTTCTGACATTTGCTGTTTCAATCTTTCTAGCTCAGTGCTTAGTAGGGCAAATTCAGAGCTCCGGGATATTGACAGGAGCGACGTGAAATATTACAGTCGGCAATTTTAACCGGACAAGTTGATTTACCTGCATGGAGCCCGAGAGCTGTCGCTCCCAGTGCATTAAGGGACGGAGCTTCACATCTGAGAATAGTGCTGCTAATGTGAACAAGTGTTCAAATATAATTTTCTGAGTGTTTCTTTTAATTTTGATGTTTGAAAAAAAAAAAAAGACCTGTGTGTTGATGCATTAAATGCATCTGCCACGAAGAAGCGGGGCAGCATGCAGTTCTTGATCATTCACACGCATTTGTTTTTTTGTTTCTAAAATGTGGTGAAGCGTGCGTCCCTTCTGCTCCCCTTCTCCCTCAGTACCAATTAAAGCTGTTTTTTTGTGGAATTTTTGAGCTGATGAAGACAGCCACTAAGAGCTCTTGAAGTAACGCCACACAGGACCTGTATGGCAGATGGTTCGTCTAGAAGTATGTGCGAAGAGAGGGGGAAACAAACAAGCTTAGAAATGGCAGCCTGTCTCCAGCATGGCACTCCTATTGTTTTACCTAATGTGAGATTTACAAATGTCACACTTTTCCTTTTCCTTTTCCGTGCTGTCGATGGGACTTGGGGAAACACACATCCCTTTTTTTTCTATTGGGAATTTTTTTTTTTTCCAACCAGCCCCCAAAAGCTGTTGAGGGTCGTATTTCTCAAAAAAAGAAAAAAAAGGAAAAACAGAAGTGCTGGGAGCTGCTTGATCTCCAGGCTTTGACCAGCTCTCCCAGCTGAATGGAAACAAGCTTTGCGCCGGCCTTTCCCCACAAAGGCTGCGACGGCACAGAGGACATCGCCTAATGGCTACAAGTCCGGCTTCCCCCCACTGGATTACATGTTCCAAAAAGATAAGGCTTGATCAGTATTTTTTTTTAAGAGAAAAAGCCTCTTTTTGTGATGCAGATGAGAGCAGACAGGAACGTTTCTAAGGCTTTCCACAAAATCCCCAGAGCATACTAACGTGGACATGGAGATCATACACAATATAAGCATGGCCTCAGGGTCGCACCGCTTTACTGTGTCTCTGTTTCACCTGCAGCGATTCTGTTTTTTTGATCTTTTAAACTTTATTTACTCAAGAGGACACACAGGCCACCTAGGTAATACCTAAAGATAATTCTTAGGGGTAATTCCCCACCCAGAATCATCCGGGGATGAAGCCTACGACCTTCTGCTCACCTCTCGAAAACGGACATATAGATTGGTCAGTTCACCCATTAATCGCAATTTTTTTTTATTAAAAATGCCAGGCATGAATATTATTCAGACTGCTGATCAGACAAAAACAAGACACTTGAAAACATTTTCATGTCCTTAAAAAAAAATTAATGATGGATATTTTTCGTGCCGGGCGACACGGTGGTGCGGTGGGTAGCACTGTTGCCTCACAGCAAGAAGGTCGCAGGTTCAAGACCGCCTTGGGCCTGGGTCTGGGGCCTTTCTGTGTGGAGTTTGCATGTTCTCCCCGTGTCTGCGTGGGTTTTCACCGGGTACTCCGGTTTCCTCCCACAATACAAAACATGCTCAGGTTAATTGGTAAACTCTAAATTGCCCATAGGTGTGAGTGTGAGAGTGAATGGTGTGTGAATGGTGTGTGTGCCCCACGATTGGCTGGCGACCATCTGGGGTGTATCCCTGCCTCTCGCCTTAACGCGCTGGGATAGGCTCCAGCAGACCCCTGCGACCCCGAAAGGGAATAAGCGGGATAGACAATGGATGGATGGATGGATGGATTTTTCGTGCCATATTTTCACATTTTACAGACAAAAACGATTCATTCAATAATCGAGCAAATAATCGGCAGATGAATTGATGATGATGATGATGATGATGATGGAAATAATGGTTTAGTTGCAGCCCTGCTGCCGTCTTTCATCACAGTATATGGCTTCAGATAAACTAACGATCAGGTTTGTTTTTCTTCATCCGTTCCCAGGCACCTGCTGATATCATTATTATTTCAGTCATGGTGTACGCTAGACTTGACCAATTAGTTCACACTTAATTTTAAGACCCGGACTGGGACTAATAAAGCCACATTTCCTGGGGTTAATTATACCGGCATTATGTGATAATATGAGGAGCAGGAAATGGCAAAGCAGCTATTAGTATCCCTCCTTTTCCTCATCAGCGTACACTGCGGGAGACATTCTCCTCTTCAGCTCTCCTCCTCCTCCTCCTCCTCCTCCTCCTCCTCCTCCTCCTCTGCTCAGTACTTCCAGGCACGTCCTCCACTTCGGCGCTGGGGCCACATGGCACAGTAACACGCAGCCAAATCCCTACACACATTAGAGCGTGGAGACCGTTATTAAAACCAAGCGCTGCTGCCCACCACCAACGGTTAAATTACAGCGTCTCGGACGGTTCGGAGCGGTGCCATTCCTCGCGATCTGGGGCGGGATTACGATGTGCTACTGAGCTGGCAATCAGGCTTTTCACAAAGAACATTTGGTTTCTTCATTTTGAAGATGGGGGGGGGGAAAAGAAGAGATAGTACCCCACATATTTGACCTCAGACGTTCAGCCTTCATGGAAAGAACACTGAGGCGATTTTTTTTTTGTGACTGGCTTTTAGCTTCCGGTGCTTTTCCCTGTCAAAACTCGGGAGCGGGTTGCCTGTCAATCATCATCACCGCTCAGTGTTCCTCACTTTTTATTGGGCTACTCTAATGTACTGAAATCTGCTCCGTGTGGGCAAATGAGCGTGTATGATCGCAGGCGTGTGCATGCACTAGCGTGGTTGGAAATGTGTGTGTGTGTATTTGCGGGCCACACATTTGATATCCTAAGCACTAATCTGTCACTTCTATAAGATTACTGCCGGCGCTGACTTCATGCGGCATGTGTCAACATCCCAGCTGACAGAACCTGCTGTGTTCCTGTTTCCCTCCAGGTTTATTCTCATTGCGCTTCCCTGTATGTTACCAAATTACTTTAATCGAGCCTAACTCGACACATTAATATCATTTAAACTCCCCCCCCCCCCTCATTTAGTAGCAGATTTGGTATGTAGAGCACATCCATGCTCACTGAGACTTTTCCCCATTAATGACATAATAACACTGTTGTGTAATTATTTTCTCCACTTCAAAGCAAATAGCACCAAAAGCTGAAGAATTCACTAATGATTTTACTCCAGTTATGCTATTTTTTAATTTATTTTTTTTTTTTTGTTAACGATTTCCTTAATTAGGTATAAAAACACATTTCAGTGGTGAATTTGAAAACGTGTAAAATTAACCTACGCCCAGGAAAAATACACTGGAGATATTTAGCTTGCAAAAGGATCATTTCTATTTATGAGTCAGTATTGTTTATGTGTGTTTATGTAAGTGAACTTCCTTTTATTATTGTAGTAAGGAATGCAACACGGATTGTTCTCTTTTTTCTTTTTTTTAATCTTGAGGGTTTACACACTGAAATAGCTCCAGGACTACGATGTAACGCGAGCGCTCATTTTCATGGAGAGAAATGTGAACCGGTGTAAAGTTTTCTCCCTGGAAAAAGGGAAATGAAATGGATGTTTCCCTATGAAGAGCGAAGAGGCGTAGTTCTCACCTATGACGAATTCTAATTTTCCTCCGCTCCCCTGTCGTGCAGCTGTCAGCACCGCTTTGCTGCTACGATTTTTCCCCTCATCATGTAACGCAGCACATTCTCCGTCCACCTGTGAGTCAGACTATCGACGCTGTGACTAAAAGAATGAAAAGTTGAAATCCCATTGCTTTGGATTTGTGATGATTCGCCATCATCAACTTTGAAGTGAGTTGCATAGGAAAGGTTTGTCTGCAGAGTCATTTGTCCAGTAGATGTCTACAGTATCTTTTGTTTTTGATAAAAGTAGCAAGGATGTACTTTTATTTTACACTTTTACATTTTAGTTTTTACATTTCCCACATCACTCGTATAAAATCAGCATTTTCGTTTTATCTTTGGATCATTTAGCTGCCATTTGAATGTATAAAATGTGCAAATTTCAATATCACGTTTAGCCATTCAAAGCAAAGCTTTCGCATGGCACATATGTGTGACCTAATTCAGCAAAATTGAAAATACAAATAAATATAATAACAAATTTAAATCAAAGTCAACCAACACTGCAGTAGTTTGTGGGTAATAAACCACTGACTGCCCCTAGGACTAGACAGTGTGTAGGTGCTGAATTATAATATAATATATCAGTTCAGTGACTGAACGGTGCGACCAGGGATATCAATGTCGCTCAAACAGCCTGCTGGTTTCACCAGGACTGAACTTGAATTACCATGATGTTTTGCACATCCATGGTGGTCCCCTGACTTTCCAGGCCTCAGCATATGTGTTAATAGTTAACGTGTTCTTTTTGCTTAGTAGCAAATAGCCCGCTTAACTCCAAGCCCTGCTTTGTCTGCAGTACTAGAGCGACTGTATAGCCTCACTATACCTTTAGAGTCTTTGGTTAAATGTCCTTGTCACATAATTTACATGAAGAAATATATTCATGCGCAGAACTTTAGATGAAATAACCTTAAAATCATAGATAAAAAATGATATAAAGAAAGGGTCAGAGTTGTGTAAGTTTTCTCATATAAAGCAGTCGGTGTTTTTCAGAGTCACCCCACGTGACCCTGTTGTTGTCCCGTCCTCATACTTTATCATCGTTTCTGCGCATCATCATACCAGTGCCCCCATTCATTCTGAATTGATCGAATTGAACTGTTCTGCACCCCCTGATATTTTTCATTCCAGGACCGGGGGAAAAAAGGAAAAGCAAATTGCTGGCTCAACCTTTCCAAACAGCACCTGTACAAGCTGCTTTTCTCCACCCTGCTTCCTACAGCTCCATCGCTCTCTCTCGCCGCGGCCCCTCGCCCGGTCTGCAGATTAACTCTGCGCGGCGGCGCTGGAAGAACGAGGCCGGCTCGAATCAAACATTAATCAGCTGCTGTTTTATAAGACAGAGGGAGCGCCTGCACTCCCTCGGTCCCCTTCTTGCCCTCAGCCTGCCCTGCCACCAAATGTTAATGTGACTGCCATTACTCATTTATGAGCTGCCCGCTGCGCGTTGCCCCGAGCCTGGAGTCCAGGCCCGGGCTGGCAGAGCGGGCTCGCTGCAGGTGCACGGCTGTGCCCGGCCGTTCAGTAGCCGGGGCCAGCTCTGTTTTTTTTTTTTTTTTAACAACGGCATGTTTTCAGAGGCGAGGCCATAATGGTTAGCCGTCTGAAATTGGACACCGGTGTTATTGTGGGGAGGTAGGCCGTTGCGAAAATGGCGTCATAATTAAAACAGGTGATAAAGGGCAGCAAAACACAATTGCAAAAAACACGTCTGTCATCAGAACTGAAAGGATCACGCATTCGCATAAGACCACATACAAGTTGTCCAATTTGTATTCAGCAAATGGGCAATTTGGAGTGATATATTCACATTTGGACTGCTGTAATTGGACATAAATCTTGGTAAATTGCCTCCATGGTGAGACTAAGCACCTCGATGTGTGCAGACAGGCAGCTTTGAAGAGTTAGTGCTGAGTGGTTCTTCCTGGTATCCAGGACACAGAGCGCAGCGGGAGTCATTCTTATTCTTAGTAGTGGCATCAATAAAGGATTGAGTCTGCGCGAGGTGAGACACACAGACGCCGTCTCTTGACAGCGTGTGAAGAGTTGCCATCAGTGTCAAGCTGCGTGGCAGAAACGAAGGCGAAGCGCGGGCCGCGTACACATGTCTGGACTGTGCCGCATGTGCGAGGAGGAGGAAATGAAGAGCGCGCAGCAGAATGAAGCGTGTCTTGAGTAGAACGCTGCCTCCTACCGCGGCTACGAGCAACGCTGAAGGTGGCGCCGCGTGCGAAAGTCGCTGATGATCCCCAATTCCACAGATTGTCACGCAATCCCGTTTCCCAGATGGCTTTGCTCTTTGCCTCACCTTTTCCCCCTATGGCACTGTCACTTCAATAGAACGGAGTGGATTCAGTCCACTGAAGCCTTCACTGTTCCCATGAATGTTTAATGCGTGCACACCAGAATTACCACGGATTGCACTCTCCACCATATGTCAACATTTTTTTTCTGCGGTGCCGTCACCGTGTTGCCTGCTTTATACAAATGGGATCTCTCTCGCAAACATAACGCCGACTTTGAACAGTATTTTTACGTGCTGAATATTTAAAAATATAATCAACCGACAGTCGCAGAGCTCAACCTTTAACCGTCACTTTTTGCACATGAGGAACTAGTTCGCGAACACACTTTCATGTTTATTTTAAGGAAGGTTCCCCCGAGGAAGATGTCTTCACCTTCATCCCGCTCCCGCCTATGGAGGCTTGTGTATGTGTGGGCTCGGGGCAAAACCTGAACATGCGGCACAAACAGGAAGTATGTAGCCCGTGGCTGAAGAGCAGACACTTCTGCCGGTGTGTTACGCGGGGCACACACACACACACGTATACTCCTCGCCTATGGGAGTGCTAATCCCCCAGAGATGAAAGGAGACTCCCACCGCTCTCTGATCCCCGCGTCCTGCTGTGGCGGTTCATTTGGTGCCTGGTGAAGGGAGACGGGTCCGGTTGATGCTCCCACACATGGTGTCCTTGACCGAGGCGCGGCGGCGACTTAGGCCGAGCCCCCATGCTGATCCAGAAAGTTCCCTATTAGAAATCGATGTCCGTTTGACGCCCCTTTCATTCAGGCGCTCTTTGTGGTGTGTCTGTATCACCAAAGGAAGAGAGAGAGAGAGAGAAAAAGAGCAGGTCAGAGCGAGATAGAGAGAAAGAAGGAGAGTGTCTGTGCATACTGAAGATGCCTTCACACCTCCCTGAATCACGGTGTGTCCTCATGGGAAGCCAGGCGTTAATGCTAGATTAACTATCTCCTCTTCATTATAGGAAACAGAGTCCTCTACTCAACCTTGATGCTGTGAAGTAGTGAAAAAAGTTCACCCAGAGTCCACTGGCCGTGTCTGCCTCTCGTCTTTGTGTGTGTCCTCATACACACACGCACGTGTGCGTCGACGTGTATGCGGCCCACCAGCATCGTCACGCACCTTCTGGGTCCTGAATAAATAGCACCTCATAAACGCATCATTAACTGTGGGAGGAAGAAGGGGGGAATGTTTCCTGCCTCCACTTCCATGAGTAAACTCAGTAATAGGCTGCACTCGGTGCATACCTGGCCACTAAGACGTTTTTTCCTGCCTATTTGTGATTTAGAAACATATTTTCGCTTTTTTTTCACCGTCCACTGTTTCACAGTGACATGATAGGTTAAAAATAAATACATATCGTCTGTATTATGAGTGTTAACATTACATTACAATTATGTAATAATAGTAAAAACAAACAACATTTTGTATGAATATATGTAGCAGAAAATTAACGGAGATGAAAATATGATTTTGGAGCGAAATGAAATGTATATCTTGAGACCCTCACATTGTACAAGGGAAAACTCCCTAAAAAAAAACCTTTAACAGGGGAAGACGTGGAAGAAACCTTCCATCCTGCAGTGATGGAAACAATAGATTTGACCAGGAAAAGTTGAATATGACATTAAATAGAAAAAACAGAAATATATTGGATTGTGGTGTATGTGTATGTTCTGTACATGTGAAAATACAGGACAGGACTCTGGGACCATATCAGATTTAGGAAAAAAGAAACATCAGTGGCTCATGAGTGTTACAGATAAAAGAAATAAGAAAGGTTCAGAGTATCTCAGGAGGATATGTGTTGCTCCTGTTGCTAATAAACAAGAATCACCATAGTAAAAAGCAGAATACTATGTAATATTTGAATTACCTCTTCACTTCCTGTTTCTCCCGTTGCCTAGCATCCCACCCTAGCACACCGCATATCACTGGGAAACCCAGGATGTCCCATTTAAACCCCCGACAGGAGAGTGGTGCAAAAGAGTAAAAGCGTATGCATGCAGACAAAACGTCCACCGCAGTGGACGTACGTCGATAGGTCGCGTCTCAGGAGAACGCGGAGACCTGCTGCCGCTGCAGCTGACTGATGTTGCTCTTTGTCGTCGCCCTCCTCAATGTCATGAATTTTAAAGAACAGATAATAAACCCCGAGGGCCCTTGTTCAGCACAACAGTACTTAATAAGGAAATTGCCAACCTCTGTCCTCTACATTTAATCACAAATACAGTCCGGATGACTATCTTCACTTCCTGATTACATCCTTAATTCCCTGCTTGACTGCTGGCCTAAATGGGAACCTTCCTTCACAGAAAGAAAATAAAAGAATCAGCAGTTCGGCATTGCTCAAGGTGTCTGGTCTAAAAAGTCTTTAGCACACTAAAGGTCGTGCTCACCACAGTGACATTTTATATTATGTTGTGGATAGTTCTTTCACTAATATCTGAAACATACTGTGGTCTACTCTATTAAATTGGAGCCGTTGTTACAGTAAACCAGTGCCAGACCACACATTGAAGGCCTTTTTCCCCACCTTCATGTTAATGGTCTTTGAAGCAATAGTTGAGATTTTGGGAAATATTAATAAACATGTTGCCTTTCTAGCCGAGAGCTGGATGAGAAGATCGATCTGAAGCCGGAGCCTTTTGTGCTGATTAAATATGTAACTAAGCGAGCGTTAGAGGTGCCTCGGGCAAACTTTGTTACCTATAGACAGAGCCAGGAAAACCATTCCTCCCCTTTTTTTTGCTCCAAGTCTTTATGCTAAGCTAAACTAACCCAGCTACAGCTACATATTTCACTTTCACACATGGGAGTTCTTATTCCTATCTTATTTGCTGAGAGAATGGGAACAAAGGCATTTCACAAAACGTCGAACTACTCCTTTCAAGCCAGCACAGACAGACGGAGACTTTGGAACAGGCGGCTTCAGACTTCACACAAAGTCTGAAGAGTTTTTTTTTTTTTGCATATCATCAACTGCTCAGCATGGCAGCTGGTCTGACAGCAGTGTTTTAGCGTTTTTACAGTGCTCCACTAAAGCACCCCGAACAAGTCAAATAAATCGGTCTTGCTTAAACTGCGGGCAGCTGACTTGGGACGGTCGCAGCCTAGTTTAAAACTTGCCATCCCATTTGGCCGATTAGGTTAACAACACATAAGCACCTCCAGGTTCACCTTTGCGGAACATACTGTGCTGTACTTTAACCTACTGCTAAAACAGGTGGCACACGGTCTCCCTTGCAATAGGACACCGGTGCAGGCTCATAAATAACAATGGTGGATGTTAGGGCTGTGTAGAACACATGGGGGTCACCTCCGCACAAGTAGGGCAGTGCTGTCCAGGGAGGATTGGGGCGCATCCTCCCTGCGTCTATCCAGAAGTGGCTACCATCAGCAGGTTTGGAGCAGGAGGCGCCTGGTTAATATTTAGGACAAAGCACACTGAACATTAGTTTTCCCCCAGGCTCTCCTTTCCTCTCTGTCTCTGGTGCCAGCTATGCGACAGGTGTCTTTTCAGCCTGGGATGTGATAAATGAAAGCCTGTTTGTCTGGAGCAGAAAATAAAATGCACCCTGTAGGGCGACAAATAAAAGCAGGGCTCCAAGACATCTTGAACTGGATTAATGAAACAGTAATGGCTGCTCTCAGCAGACCCAGCCCGTATGGCCGTTTCAGTCAACAACCCCTCTATTACTCATTAACAATATGATTTACTAACACAATATCTACTCCCAAAACGTGTGCGGTTTGGTATTTTTCCTTTTATTCCGTGTTTGGCACCTTTTACATCATTTAAAAAAAAAAAAATTTTGTTGTACCCTACTGACATTTTATCAGGGGAAAAAAAAAGTTCATTTGAATAAATCCGTTTCTGTAAGTTCTCTCGTAAACTTCGTTATGATGACCTTTTTGTGTTGACACCCCTGTAGCTTCACATTTTATCGCAGTCTCAATACATAAAAGTGTCACTTAACGTCATTTCATGAGCGCGTGTGTTTTCTTCATCATTATTGTAGGAGTTAATGATGCTGAGAGAGAAAGGGGGCACCACTGTGGGCGGCTGGAGGGACAGGAGATGTACCTGCCTTCTCCTGAGACACTCATTAAGCAGCACAGTGTTCACATCACATCACATCACTGCCCGGGCCCCACGGAGGCTACATTAGCTGCTTATTTATATTTCATTGCACGCACATGCAAGTGTTTGCTGGTGGGCCTGAAAAGCAGATTCCTAAATAGTCATGTTAAGGAAAGTTAAAGTGAGCACCGTCATAGCATGGTGGGTGTGAGATGGACTACACTTATGCATATTGAATCAGCTGCAGCTCAGTGGCTCTCGTAGGTCCACCTGCCAGAATCCTGCAAGTCACAAACAAACTGCAGCAGACACGGTGTCTGGTCATCACACTGCAATGAGTATAATGACAGTAAATATGTTCATCTCCTGCAAGGAACGTTCCACTCCAATGACGGTTCCATGCTATCAATGTCATCCTTTTATTAATGCAGGAAAAACTGAAATGAACAATAACCAAAGGTCTCAAAACTACATGTATTACAGTGTAGACATACACACACACACACACACACACACACACACACACCTTCTTATCCTGTCCACCCCCGCACAAATTTACCTGGTAGAACAGAGTGACCTCGTTCTGCCAAAACCCTTCAGTCATCCTCATTACACACAGAGATGCACACACGCGCACACACACACACGCACACACACACACACACACGCACAAACACGCTCTCGCTCAGCCGTGTTGAGTGAAGGCTCCCAGCGAGCACACTCCCTCTGCGAACCTGTTAAGTGATTAGCTCAACTCTGCACATCGCCTCATCCACCAGGAAACTCTGACCACGATCACACAGCCTATAGCTTCCTATACTACAGGCGATTAGCCCAAGACTGCAGCAGCTGAGGATCCCATCGCGGATTAGTTCTAATGCATTTTTTTTTTCTATCCCGGACATCCACTATTGATGGAAGGGTCTGGCAGCCTCTAGGGGTTCAGAAGGAAGTGAAATATGTGGCTGTCTGAAGGCTGCATGCATGTGCGTCAATGTGCATCAATATCAGGGACAAAGCCAATTAAAGGGCCAGTATCTTTTTTTTTGTGCACTGCCTATTGTACCGTCTCCTTTGCTACTCCTCAGCTTAGTACAAAACAATATCTGGAATTGAAAGGCTTAGGCATATCATATATCACGTTCTCACATACCGACATACAACATTTGCACCTAAACCTACTAGTTCTTAGAGGGCAGTTTGATTTCCAGCTCCTCCATCCTGCATCGTTCCTGATGGTGTGTGAATGTGTGAATGTACACTTGCAGTGATACAGTACATATACACTAAAACAATCCCATGTGCATATACATTATTTCCCCCCTGAGTGAGTTTGCATACATGACATACAGATACTGCTTTTCAATTTATGTGCAATTCTTCTATGCTGATAA
The DNA here is from genome assembly GCA_036785175.1 of Eupleurogrammus muticus. Taxonomy (NCBI): domain Eukaryota; kingdom Metazoa; phylum Chordata; class Actinopteri; order Scombriformes; family Trichiuridae; genus Eupleurogrammus; species Eupleurogrammus muticus. The sequence continues at coordinate 2,169,215 of JAYKQN010000021.1, forward strand.
CCCCAACTCCTTTTAGTGCAGCGTCACATCACATTACACTGTGTACAATTTCAAGTGTAACGATAAGAACACGCTGCGCTGACAGCAAAACCAAACACTGTCGTGGTCACCGTGGTGGTATCAGTAGCTTTACACTAATTAACTTAAGTTTCTGGAGAACATACAAACCAGATATGACTTAAATGACCACTCATATGTGTATTTCAACCTAAAGATAACATTTCAGGAAAAGAAACATAGCAGCAGTACTGAAAAACTTCTGATTCTGCTCATACCGGATTGGTGAGCATATGTGTGTTTTCATGCCAGTCTGTGGTATGCACATTCGTATATTTACGTTGATGTATGTGTGTTGGTATTTATACCATGTGTGACTAATGTTTGGAAATCTGTGAATGGCCAGCAACTAAAAACACCCGTAGGATGTGAACGATGTGAACGATATCTTACGCTTTCCCCCTTTTTTTCTCCAAGTACTCAAGATCTCTATCATCTGAATTCAACAGTAGCAGTTTTCCATAATGTTTCTTTCAGTTCATGTGTTTATGACTACCATGACTACTCACAGTAGTGTGCTGTGCACAATATGCAGGAATGGAGAAGGCAGTGGAGTGACCTGCAGTAAGAGCCCTCTGAACATACTCAACAATCTGTTCATTTGTGAAACTGTTAAGCTCCTTCATTGAAAAGCTGATTACCACAATAATTGAAGTTAAAATAGATAAATAGGCTACAAATTGTGTTTATATTTACATTCTATTTTATACTATATAATCAACTATTGATGGTTACACATTGTGCACCATTTCACTCATTGGTTATTAGTAGACAGAGAGCTACTTGCGTCTTAAAAGTGCACATTTGATCATGAACGACTTTTCTTATCATCTCTGTCTATTTTTATCTGATCACAAGCTCCCTGGTCTCCTTGCTAATGTTCATGCTTTCCCCATTTTTCCATTCTTTCTTTCGTCATTCTTTTTACTTGACATTTTGGCTTGTCTCCAAACACTGTGATGTACAACACAGGTTGAATTAGTTTGTTAAGTTAAAGTCTGTGCTTATAACCAATTAACTGTCAATATCTCAGGGAGAGCGACTTGTTCTCTCCCTTCTTGCTATGTGACTCTTTCCTTCTCACATTGTGTTTTCCTCTTATTTCTCTCACTCATTCTAATGTATGACGTTAATCGATATAAAACCACAGTGAACTACATGTTCACAGACTTTTGGCTGTCACCAGTTTGATAGAGCCAGAAGTGACCATACAAAGATGCAAGTGCGGAGCTAGCCACCTGTCATTGCGAGTGGCCACTCCTTAACTATGCAAAACCATAATTCTAATTAAAAAGGGTGGGTTTTAGTAAGAAACTCTGAAACATAAACCTTTGCATCTGTAAGTCGTGCATCAACAACAGCCTTCCTTTCTGCAGGCTGTATCTTCTGCATTACTAGTATTGTTATCACCTCACTACTACTTCTTTTCCTGCAAACTTGCTTACCTTGATAATGAAGTAGATGTATTCATCCATGCTTTAAGCCTATGACGCATTTCATGACCTTTGGTGTAATTCATCCAGAAAAGGTCACATTATGTACACGTGTTACAGAGCTGTCAGAAATTCCGCTATATGAAAAAAAACATCTAAACTCAGATCCGTGCAATAGTCAGAGTGCATGGATGCTATTCCTGTTATTATACATTAAATCTCAGCCGGTTCCCCCGACACGCCTTTATTGGGTGAGCAGTGCTCTTTTTATATTGGCAATATTTAAATTGCCACCCTACCAGGAATTTATTGAACTTCACTGCGCCGAACAGCATGCATATTCAACAACTTCTCCGATTTGATGTAAATTGGTTGCTTCTTTGCATTTGTGAAGGTCACTGTAGCTGACATAGTATCACCACCCCGGACCCACACGAGAGCGCGTTCCAATCGATATCACACCTTCCACATACAGTACGTATGGGGGCCACGATCTTTGATGTTGCACTTGTGTGGGCGTGTCTGAATGAATACATCAGCGCACCAGCTGTGGCAAAACATTGACTCAGATATTTTCTGTGCCGCAGCCAATGTTTATTTTATGCAGACTCGTGTTAAAACGAGTGCACGATCGAACCCGACTGGCCGAAAGGCAATGTAAGTTGAAAAGTTATTTTTGTTCAACCAGATTGTGCAAAAAATATTTTATTAGCCTTTAGCTTGCAAACGCTAACACGTCCTTCACTCACTGCTTGGTATTGTATTTCATTTCTCCTGCATGAAATAATCTAGAACAGGCTGCAATTCCTTTGAATGTTGTGTATCCCTAATGTAACAACTGAGGAAAAAAAGGTACAAGTCATGAAGGTTATCTTGTAATTATTTATTATCTTCACCAATAACATCTATGCAGAGGATGCCTGTAGGAAGCGTCATAAATAACCATGTTCAACCATACACAACTATAGCACTCCCCTAAGACAAAAGCTGTCAAATTGACGGTTATACACTCAAATCCTTCAGCTATCAGTGTGAGCTCTGGGCAGTGAACAAAAGATTGACATCATTGGTAAAATTAATCAAAATGATTATTATAGAGAGTGTGTCTGGGTTCACCCTTAGGGATGCTTAAGGATGTCAGAGGACCCCAGGGCAGACCCACCACATGGTGCAAGGATTATACATCCCATCAAGTTTAGGATCCCAAAGGAGGAGCTGCAGGTTGTGGTTTGGATGAAGGACGTCTGCACTTATTTGCTTAGTCTCCGGACAGGAGAACCTCAGAGCTGAGAGGAATAGTCAGACATCACACAAGAAAAAAAGTTTAGTTCCTGTATAGTAACTGTAAGTCAAGTAGAGGTGGAAGTAATGACTGGAATAGCAGTTATGTATATGAAAGCAGGTTGATTATGATGTTACCACTAAAAGAACTATTTCAAACAATAACCTTGATTTAATCATGTTTTGAAAATCCACATGCAAGTGTCCCTTCTACTGGTATTTAAGCGAAACGATAATGAGCGTCTTGTGCATTAAAAAATGAATGAATACATGTGAAAATGGGAAAACAGTTATGACCTCAAATGCAGATCCATTGATGGTTGTACACATCAGAGTAAGCCATGCAGCTGTATCCGACATCTAAAACTTGTTTTCATCATGTGCGTAATACTATTTACAGCTACAGTAAATGTCCCGGGAATAAAAGGAGTTGGAAAGAAAAACTTCCACAAATGCTGCAAAACTTTGTCATTGGAGTACATGGCAGGACCATTAGGAGATTACTTGTGTTACTATAGTTAATAGTTCTCCTTATTATAAGCCACATATTGTCAGCTCTAGGGATGCCAGAAGTGCCTCATCAACTATTGGATGGTTTGCTGCAAAAACAGACATTCAGGTTCCTACTGAGTTTGGTGATCTCCTGATTTTTCCTCCGTTTGATAATTTCGATTGGATTTTATATTTGATATTTGTTATGTTCACAAGTAGGATTTTGAAAGCCCTGATCAAGTGCCCTGACTTTTTATCTGAAACATGACATGACTGGCTGTCCTGTACTTTGTGTTTAGTGCTAATCAAACCGAAGCCTGAATTTATTAAACTGATAATAACTCAATAATGTGTCATTGTATAAATACGGCGTATTAGCTAATAATCTCCTGGCCACATATCATGATTATGCACTTGATGATAGACGCTATCACTATTTGAGCACATTCTTCTGTGGGTTTGTAGACGTCCTTGTTAAATCAAACTGTGAGAGATCCTTCTTTGCCTTTCATCGTTTGAAGATGAGTAAACATGGTTTTATGTTAATGATATTTGATCTCCTGTATAAAGCAGAAAAATGTGATATTCAGATCTGTGTTCTGATGACTTTTTGCCACATCTATTTGATTAGTTTCAATCCAGCATCTTGAACACTCCTACTCTTTGTCAGCAGTTAACCTTAATCCCTGCAGGTTGTGCATTATGCGAACGGGGAACAATGGTGAAATGAAGTGAATAGAAAAACGCTTGTTTTGCAGTGAATAGACTGTGGCCCCTGTGTCCATTAATTCAGCAGAATTGTTAGAATTGTTTAGCTTTAAAGGTCTGAATCTCAAATGTCAGTCTTCAGAGAAGCAGACAGGATGGTAACCAAAGCCACAGACAATCCAGACATCGCTGGCTGACTTTCAGTCCGGCCCAAACGCAGACGCTCTTTTGATAGTGGAGAGATGAATTTTTCATGAGCGTGTATCACCATTCAGAGCCAGGGAGCAGGGGAAAGCGTTGGAGCTGCTCAAGTCAATTTCAATATTCCTGGATCACTGTCTCTGCCTTGTCCTCATCATATCTTCATTATCTCCCTCCTCCCTCAATTTATTTTTTATCAGCGAATAACCGGAGCGCCAGTGAATGAGGAAAGTGGAGGGGGGGGGGGATAATTTGCGCGTGCGTGTGTGTGGAAGTGAGAAGTTTTGATGCGGCAGGGGTAGAGAAAATCCAAACAGCCGGAGCGAGGCTCCTTTTCTTATTGTTTACAGCAGCCAAAGATGGACTCACTCCCCCCTTTGCTCTGTGCGTCTGGCTTAAGGCAGGAGGGATGGAGAGGGTTTGAAGAGCTGACACAATGAGTCAGAGCGGGAGCGAGGACGCCGGCGAGGGAGCGGGGCAGAGCGGTAAAGGTTTAGGCATCTCCACTGACAGCTCTCTCCTGCTGCCTGACAGAGCTTTGTTGAGGATCCTGGGTTTCGCCGCCGCCGCCGAAGCCGGAGCCGCTCCCGGGGTTTCCGCAGCGAGCGTCCGGCCCTGACCTTTGTGCGTGCGCGCTGTACAAATACCCATCCCTCACACGGCGACCAGCTCTATCCGGCCGCGGCCGCGCCGGGAGAGGAGGGGAAAGGGAAGTTAAAAAACAGGCTGTCATCCGTTGACAGATGGCTCACACTGTCAGTGAAACATCATCACAGACCGCGGCTCCCGCGAGGGCGCCCGCCCGGCGAGGGGCGGCCGCGGCCATCTGTGTCCCTGCGACAGATGCTGCAGACAATACAGGGGCCACATGTGTCGCGCTGGGTTTCATACACAGGGCGACTGGAACGGCCCGTGCAGGGTATGAGTTCAGGTGTGTCAGCACTCTGGAACTTGGCAGCATTTTTTTTTTTTGCTGCTTCATCCTGCAAATGATAGCCCCATTCTGTCTGTCTCTACCTTCCCCTCCGCTTGTCTGTCACTCCATCACGCCTGTCTCTCCCTGCTGCCGCCTCGCTCTCACCGTGGTTAAAGCGCGAACAAAGGCGAGCAGACACTCCTGCCGCCTCGTCATGCGTTTTTTTTTTTCCAAGCGCCTCAGCCTCCACCTGCAATATTCCTCCTCCACTTCTCCCACACAGGATTAGGCTTAAATGAGAAATGTATTGTTTCCTAAATTCCCCGGAATCAAAGAGTAATTGAGGTAATCTGTCTGGTTTGCGTCTGTTGGGGGAGTGGGCGAGATTAGAGCTTCTGTTTGGCAGAGATGGAATCGAAGCTTTAAAAGATGGAACGAAAATGTCAATGTGTCTTTAATGGCAGTCGTCGTGACATTTTCCCCGCCAGCTTTTCATAGGAAATACTAATTCTGTGTTTTTTTTGGGGGGGGGCTTTTTTTTCCCTCAGTACAACGAAAGGAAATGCCATGTCGTTCGATTATTTCATAACGGGATGTCATTTATTTGTCGCAGATTGCAAAATATAAAAACAATTCCTAAAATAAGGAAAGCCGTCTTGAGTTATTGTCAGCGTTTACAGCTTTTACAGCAGCAGAATTGGCAATTTGTTAAGAAAACACAACACAGTCAGGACTTTAATAGTTTGATTTAGCGTTTGGTTATTCTTCTCTTCTATTGTATTTATATATATATATATACAATTTATATGAATATATTGACATATTAGTGAAGATCCCACTGAGAACAGAACATGTCTCCTCAGGCCAGAGATGGAGATTCTCCACATCTGACAAGCCTGCATCTCTCCCTGCGCGTGCACAGATCTGCTTATCCCACCTAAACAGTAACCATGCCAACATAGCAGTTGTGTCTAATGGATTTCACTGCACCATTATTGCTGAACACACAAATACTCATGGGGTGAATGAAAGCTTTTTTTTCCCTGTACACAGCAGGAACTTCAGTTTTTACAAGTCCCAGCAGAATGATTTCAGGTTTATTTTTTATAAAGATGTATTTTTTCTATTTTTATGGAGTCTTGCCACCGCAGCGTCGGCCAATCAGGTGATTCTTTGATGTGACTAAAACATGGAGAAAATCTTCTTTTGAAAATAAATGTGGTACGGGCAGACTTTAAAAAATACGACCAATAAAGTATGTGCTTCATGTGCTGTAAGGTTTTTTATTTATTTTCTTGCTGTTGCGTCTCCTTGTGTGTACTATTGAGCAAAGATTATAGGTCACTTTAATACATCACGTCTATCACCAACCTTGGCTGCCGTATTGAAAATGCCCCAGACTTAGCCCTGGACGTGATGTTTTAACCAGATTTAATCATTCCGTCTTTATTGAATCTTTCTGTCTGTGCATTTCAAGGTCTCCTCTGTGCCTAGATGCTGCGGCGTGATTCAGACCTATAGGAACATTTCAGAGGCGCTAACGACGAAACAGGAAAATCACAAGACCAGGGTCAGGGTTAATAGGACGAGCGAGTGCGATTGCGATCGATTGATGATGACACACACACACACGCACTAGTGTACGTAGCGATTCACCTCAGAAGACAAACACTGGCCACCTGAAGACAACAGTGCTGGTGCATAACTTCACTAGTGGCGGTACACTTCCACCTGAGTAAATACAGAGTGGATTAGTAGAATTAAGTTTCCTGGAAGGACCAGTTGGCAGGCTGAATAAGACAAACAGGTGCCTCCATTTGGAGGTAGATGAAGGAAGGAACGGCTCCAACCTTCTGTGTCCTTCCCCTGCCTGACAGTAAACATTAATTTGCCCGTGTCTCAAAGCGGCGAGGAGGAAATTATAAATTATAAAGCACTCGTGAATAGTTAGCAGTTATTGAGCTAATCCTGCGCCACCTGTCTGGCTCCAGAAACATCAGCATTTTCTCCTCCTCTCTACTCCTTAGGCTTTTTTTTCTTTTTTTCCTCCTGGGTTCCTGACAGTGATCAGAGGAGTTGAAGCAATGCTGAGCCGAACAGTGCTGACGAAGCGAAAAACGGGTTGTGCACTTCAGGCTCCGGAGTGGCTGGATCGATGCAGTGCCATCACTGCGGCCCGGGGGGAGCGGCTGCCACCATCCTTCATACTGCACTGGATGTCCTCATCCGCCTCTTTGTCACCTCTCTGCCTGCGGCGCGCCAGCGATTTATGCGCAGCAGACAGCCCGGGTCCGAGCGGACGTTATAGGTTGCACACGCGCGACCACAGCGACTCTGTTAGCTGCCGTAGACGGGCTCTGCGTCGGAACCGTTCACCATTTGGAAAGTTTAACACTTGCTCTGGAAAACTGATGCTGGCAAGAAAGTCAAATTGAGATTTTATACACACATCATAGCGTGACTGGGTTGAAACAAATTCCTCTACCGCAGGCTTTGTTTTCATGGTGAGCCAAAGGTTTAAATATAATTTCACAGCCATATTAATTGCTTGACTTTTTTTTATATAAGCACAATAGGTATTTTGGCCACGATGGTTCGTGTGCAGGTGGAATGTTCGAAAACGCTTTTTCAAGTCAAGTCAAGTCAAGTCAGCTTTATTTTCTCTTCTATATTAATTGGTCATACAAAGAATTTGAAATTACTTTCTTGCTTTTTCCCATGCAGACATACTTAGACAAGACATAGACAATAAAGTCCAAGGACTATAAATAGTATCAGTTGTCTATAAGATTGTTAAAATAAGTAAGTAATAAAAAAAGAAAAGAAATATGGACCAACTTACAACAAAGAATAGCTTTATTACCTAACTGAAAACAATTAAAGTGCATCTGAAATTTTAAAAAAAAAATCTTTATATATAATATGTTTTCTTGGTGCCACTTGCAGGTCTGCTGCACTTCTTGTCTACACTTCATACTCATACTCTACACCTACAACACCGAGCAAACACTCAAACACTCAGAAATGAGAGCGCCACTGCCCCCTAAGGAGTGGAGGTGCAATTGCATTTTTATTTTAGGAGAAAAAATAAATAAAAAAATAAAAAACCATGTACACAGGTCTAATGCGCCCCCCCTTGACTGAGCCTATTTGAGTTGTAGTGTGACATTCTGACATAGTAATAATAAATAATAATTAAATAGAAATCAGTTAAGAACAATTATCCAAAAACAGTAATAAAAAAAAATAAAAACAGTAAAAGACAGTATATCAAGCATAGTTTTTGTGAACGTGAAGAAAACATGACATTTTTAAATGTTCATCCAGGTGCTAAATGTTCCATAATGCAGGATGTGAGATTTAAATTACGTTTTGATTATACGGTCTCTGTGTTACATAACTACTGTTCCATGTTTTAAAGGTCCCCTATCATGCAATTTTCTGGGTTTTATTTGAAGTTTTGATAGGCCTAACATGATATATTTGCAATTTAAAGTGCAAAAAATTCAACTCAATGTAGTTTTACAGTGCTCTCTCAAGCGCCTCGCTGGGGCTCCGGTAAGCGCAGGTCGTTTTTGGGTCTGTCTCATAAATATTCATATTCAATATTCATGAGCCGCTCTTCTGCCTCTCTGGCTGATTTCTCCTTCCAAGACTGAAAGAACTGGGTCCAACGTGGGGAGAGGTGACATCACAGAGGCAAGGAAGCACCAACGAGTCTTGAAACAAAAGTTTCTGAGTAGAGGCTGTGTGCATTTCTCTGCTTTCCTGAGTATACCCTTTAGATTTTATCTAGGGAGAAATTAAAAAAAAAAGAAAAAAAAAGTTCTGTTGTGGACTGTTGAGCCAATCAGAAGAGACTATCACCAAAGACTATTAATGAGACCGACTCTTTTTAGGGATATCACAATGTCAGCTAAAACCAAGGAAAAAGGCACGGTAGTGGGATCTTTAATTAAGTGGTAGATCATTTACCCAGCACTGAGAACGTAAAGGTACCTTGTGGAGTGTCTGACCTCTAGAAGCACCACGCTGCACGATTTTTTAATTGTTCTTTATCTTCTCCGTGCACCGGCGTAGCAGCCGATAACGTAGTACCGGCCAGTGACGTAATAAAAGTCCTGAAACGATAATGTTGGAACTTTTATTACATTACCGGCCGGTTATTATTATTGGCCTGGTGAAGGGAAAAAAAGCGTGTAAATGTAATAAGTGGGCCAATAACCAAATCAGTTATTACATTGTTGGCAAAATGTTATTACCTTACCGGTTCAGGACTTTTATTATATTATTGCCCAATCAATTATTGGCCTATTACATTTAAAAGAGGGCAGATTTTATACGTTATCAGCTGTTATTACATTGTTTTACAGTCTTGCCAGTGGTTTTATACTGATTAAATGGCTATAAGCCACTGAACATGTAGGCAGCACAGGATTTAAAACTATTCAACAAGCTTTGCAAAAATGATACGAGGAGGCAATTGCATTCAAAGAGGGCAACTTCAAGGATACCCACAACTCCTTTTGGAGACTAACGCCGAATGTAAACATAACTTTAGTTTGTTTATTAGGAACCACCACGGGGGATCTTTAATTAGGGAATGAAAGCAGCGTACATTTATTATCGCTGACAGTTGTGTGTTTTAATTGTGCCAGCCTTGGTACACTCGCTATAGATCAGCTTTGTCCGTTCACTCACACAAGTGTTGGCAGTGAATCTTGCTTTTAATAACGCGATGCGTTATGCCTGCGAGGTGTTGTTTTTTTTTCTTTCTTGCACCCTGTTGGGGGTCTTTCTTAAGAAGCAGGGTAATCATGTTATTTGAACAAAGTGAAATCCCCCAAAAAAAGAAAAAACAAACCTGAACACGGACTGAAATAAAAAAAAAAAAAAGAGCAGTTTTCTCTAATTTAATAAACCTGCTTTGGGAACACAGCCTTTGATGGGCTTTTATGTTGTGAATTCAATACTGCCGGGCCTTCGATTCTCAAGCTTTTGCTGAAAACAACATTTAGCCAGTCTCTCCTGGGCGTTCTAAAATTCAGAAGCAGTTTGCCAGGCCGGCAACCAGCCATCAGCTCCTGTTGCCAAATCAACAGAATGGGTGGTGTATTTAATTGTTTCATAATGGGAGTGATAATGGTTCTGTATAATTATAGCCCATATTTAATTAATTGAAAATGATACTAAGAATGATTAAGCATATTTTACCTAATTCTAAAGTTTTTTGCTCCGCCCGCTGTCTTTGTTTCTCATGGGCACCAAACACCACGCTCACATGAAACTAATGTCTTCAGCATCTCTGAGACAGAATAAACCCTTTTAGACTGGGTATTTTTAAACAAATATATCTGGTCCATTAATTAAAGTTCTTATTATAATAATGCAGGTGCAATGATAACCTGCACGACTGATTAGATCTAAAGTTTGTCAGTCATGTCAAACGAGCAATGACAGGCTCTTATATCTTTAAGAATGTAGTCAACAGTGTTTCTGAAAATATAATGAGCTGCATTCCTCTTCCCTCTTTGTCCACCTGCCATCTTTTGTTCGTCAGCACTGCTTTGGATCCAGGTTTGGATGAAGTTTGGAGGTCTATTATGTTCAAAATGAGCTGTCTTTGGGGTTATCCTTGTAGTGCTGACAGGTTATTGTTGGATTTTTCGGCTTCATTATTTCTAACGGAGATAATCCATATAACAGCAGCATTCCTGTCTGCCTATAAGGCAGAAGATTAGACCTGTTCAGGTGGAGGGAGGCGTCTAATCTCATTAGTTCTTAATAGGACCGAGCAGATAACAACTAAATGGTTCAAATCTGGGCAACTGGGCAAAGTGGATTCATAGTAATGATTGACGGGTTAGTGCAACAACCAAACACACAGTATTGTATTTCTGCAGTAGAAGATTCAATTCAGTTTGGTTTGTTACATGTAATCATATCAGATGTAATCCTCATCATATTTTTAATCAATACAAATACTATAATTTAGTTAATGTTTGTAATAAATAGTATCTTTAAGGCAGTAACTTTATTCAGGATCCTAGTACTTTGACAATATACCCTCTTCCTGAGCCTCTCGGTGCTGGCCCGGGGTATCGGTACCTTCTTCCTGACCACAGCAGGGGAGAAATGGGCCGTTTTCCATGCCTGACGATTCTCTGTGCCGCAATCCTGTCGCGTCTCATTCACTTCCGAGCAAAATTGGTCCGAGTCGTGTTGCGTACGCCGGTCAATCCGAACGCCACGCTGCTCAGCCCGAGCCAAACGTGCCGCCGCCCCACACAAAGCTCTCGTGCCGCCGAGACTCACTCAAGATGAGCAATTAAGCCTATTCCCATTACTTGTGCGATAACGTGCATAGCCATTCTCACCTGATAACCCAAACAGCCCGATTCTTTATAGATTAATGACTTGTCTCCAGCTAATGTATTTTTATCACAAGGTCATGAGTGATGTATTATCAGTTAATGAGAAATACAGAAATGTCTGGTGTGAGAGCGGCGGGGAGGAGGTAAACACACACGCTGAGAGACACACTCATTTGACCTTTCAGGAGGATTTTTTTCTGGCCTGCGGTAAGTTGTCCTGCAGTGATAAGAATAATGGTTTTGGCGCCATGGCCCGGGGAGACAGACCTCCCATTCCCTCCCCGTAGATAGGCGAGCAGCGAGGTCCGGCCTCTTCCATTGTGTCTCCTACATCTATAGCGGACAATGAGGCTTAGTGGTGCCCACTTAAGGGATAGGCGTATGCCGGTATTAAGGACCACTGCAGATCTCTCTGATAGCTGTCACTAGGGGACACTATAGGAGATGTAAGAAAAGGGCAGAGTGCTAGAGGACACCTGCATTAGATTATTACAACTCATCCGGCAGGAAAATGCCTTTGCAGGGCTGAAATAGTACCATGCGGCTGATGGGCCCTTCAGGCGTGCTGGATTTCTCTGTCAAGTGTTGTACAAAAAGAGCTCAGTAGGAGTCCACTGATAGCCTCCATTATTTCATTTCACTTTAGGTCAGAGCTTCACTTGAAGCAGCGAATGAGTGCGAAAAGGGTCCTTGTTGAATTCCTCCCGCCGCTATCTCTGTGATCTCAGCATATGCAGGGTGTTAGGTAGTGCGTTAGGTATAGGGAGGGGGGGGGGGGGGGGGGGCATCAAACGCTCTGAAGGGGAAAAGTGGAAATCGTACGGTGCAAATGTATTAGTCATGTTTTTAATTGATTTTCTGGAACAGGCCACGCTGACTTCAAAGCAAATAGCTGTCCAAAGAAAGTTGGTTCTGATGCTTTTAAGGGAACGCGTACGTACGCATATCCAATCTCCAACTAAGATTGTGTAAAAGGCTGATTACGCAGAGTGAAAAATGCAGAAAAGAAAAAAAAGGAGTACTAGTTATTAGTTATACATTGCCAACTAATTAAATGCAGAACAGAGAATTATCACTGAACTCTGCACTATTCACATTTAACCCAGTATATCTCACCCTTTTTTAAACAAATGCCCCCCAGCCTCATCCTAAGCCTGAGTGGCTGGAGAGCTGCGTAGATATACATATGGTACTGGGCTGGTTACAGTGCCCGGAAACCGCTGCCTGGGAAGGAAGAGAGGGAGCAGGACGGAGGACACAGACGAGCAGGGAACCCTGACGCTCAGGGAGTCGCAGCTATACATCCATTTCCTACACCTGTGCATCCCTCACCGGGTTCACAGGGGTCTGCTGGAGCCAATCCCAGCGTGTTACAGGCGAGAGGCAGGGATTCACCCCAGACACATCGCCAGCATACGGTGGGGGACATATTTAACAGACTAGATATTATTTCCTGTATTCTGCTGGGTTTTATCTGTTTTGCCACCACAGCCAAAACACATAGTTGCAACTTATTTCATGTTTAAGTAGTGATTGAAGGGTTTAACATTGCAGGTTTTTCTATTTGTAACTGGAAGTTGTAACAATTGCTGCATCAATCTTTTTCCTGTATTGCTTAGCCTGTCCTTCAGAGATATTTGTCAGGACTCAAACAGTATGACTACACGGCACACTGTTCTTCTAACGGTGTTTTTGTGGATGTGACACTAAATGCAAAATGTTTCCTCTCTGGGCCTCGAGCATATGGCATTGATTCCCGTTTTGACTTTTAACACTGTGCCTTCTGGCGTATTGCTTCTGTCGGTGAAGCAATTATCTTCATAATGACAACATCAGCACCCGGCTCACAACAATTTGTCCCTGTAGTCCGTGTACCTGTGCTCTTTCAGATGAACATCAGCAGCTCGCAGGCTCGGCCCTCTGGAGGAAACTAAACCCACTATTGTTTATGCTGGTTGACAATAATGAGACCAATTACTGCCATCAGCTACTCTGCTGATTGGGGAGAATGACACGGATGACAGGAATCTGACTGGAGTATTACTCAAAGGTCACAGAACGCGTCCCGTGTTTCACCACACTCGATCCATGGGTAAATGCTTCCAGCCGGTGTTGAGGAACTGTCACGACTATATAGTCATGACCGATCCCCCGTTCCCTTATTAATATTAATAAACTCTTACTAGAGCTCAGGAGAGAAGCTTGAGAGGAAATGTAAGAGTATGTTAAGATGGTTTTCGGTACTTAAAACGCAAATCTATATTGCTGTGGATATCAAACCTTAAGACATAAAACTAAAACCCAGGAAAAATGTTTGACCTTTAGTTTTCACTTTGGCTGAATGTATCTACCTTCCTAAATTAGATACACCAGCTTGTGAAAAGGCAACGGTTACCTGCATAAGAATAAGTACATACCCAAATGGAGGTTCTTGGGAGTAGGCATTGGGGCAATTATGGGTATGTGATATCAGTCTGTGTAGCTGACCTCTGAGGTGGCCTTGGTCTCCTCCTGGGGAAGTACAGATGAGTTTTCTTCCAGGTTTCAGGGCCAGGAGACTAATGGCTGGCGCTGGCCTATCGCTTGCCCCAGGGGGCTTTGGAGTAGAGACAGGATTAGAGAGAAATGGATGAGTGCAAAGGATAATGAAGGAGATCTGTCTTAAGTCTAATCATTGGCTTTAGAAGACATGATCCGGGCTGTAGAGGGTGCGAGAGGCAAGAAGATAAGAGGTATGTTTCTTGTTGTGATTACGCCTTTTATCACGACTGAGGATCCAATATGTTGCCATTGTCAGATGTTCAGTCTGACTCCACTGAGTTAAAGCGATCATCCTGTCCATTGATTTACATAAACGTAGCCCAAGTGTGATTTCGGTGGACTCGGATAAGACACCTCATTATTGAGATGCACCTTTTATCACACGCACGCAGTGTTGCCATTTCCTCGGGCCTCTATTCCCTTAAATTAGTCTGTCAGGCATAACTGATATTTCTGGTTCTCTCTAAGTGTATATTTGTAATGCTAATTCGGGCAATTAGGGAATGAAATCAAGATGCCGAACACAGCAGCTAAACAATCACCAGGGAAGGTTGCAAACACTTTTATGCAAATAACACAAGTAGGGGGAAAAGATTGAGACAAAAAAAAAACAAAATAGGGCGAACCAGAGAGAAGAAAGGGCTGCTGGGGGCAGGCTCGGCTGGTGAGTAAGGGTGATGGAGAGCTGAGAGCGAGGGAGATGCAAGAGGAGAAAATTAAAAGCTGATTACCTTGTGAGTGAGTCTTTGGTGTGTCTGAGCACCAGGAGGCGGAGGAGGAGGAGGAGGAGGAAGGCTGTTTTTAGTCTTATAATATTTATTAAGGCTAGTCTCCAGGGTAATCAAGAGCAGCTAAAAATAACCAGCTAGGGGCTGCAGTCATAAACACTGGACACAGCCCGAGCGCCACCTTATGCACTATAACAAGACTCATTTACTCAGCCAGCCACAGCATCACTCTTATTCACACAGAAGATCAGGCATTTCAGCACTCTGTCAGTTATTATAAAGTGTAACCAGTATCTAAAACTTGACATTTGTTCTCCATTGTGCTGTATGTATTGACTGCAGTAGGGGCTGCGTAATTCATCCCAGAGAAAAAAAAAAAAATACTTACTTGAGAATAATGGGTTTTCATTACAGTCATTATACGGTTCAGTGAGAGTCACAGATATTTCCCAGAAGCCCCTTTTGTCCTCTGATCCTTGGCCCTGGTTTGCTCACATTCCCCTCTTTGTCACTCGGCCCAGCTGAGGTGCCACCACCTCGCTTTGGGCTATGTGAAATTATTATATTGTACTGGAAGATAACAGACAGTGTGTAGCCTTGAGGCACTTTCTTCGCTTCACCTCCTTAAAAAAGATATTGCTGTGATAAAGTGTGGCTCCTTCTCTGCTCGCGCTAAATCGAAGGGGAAGCCTTGAAGGCAAGGTCTTGTGAGTGGGAGCCAGATGAAAGAAAAATATACAAAAAAAAAGAAAAATCAACAGAAGTTGATATGTTTTTGCGGTTTGATGTGTTTCAAAAGGAACATTTCTCATTACCATAAGACTCTACGAAGGACCAGCTCAATCGGGGAAGGAATGTTCTGAGATGTTCGCTGCCTTGATGCTCCTTTTTTTCTCCTGCAGAAGGTGGATTGATTGGGAGCCAGATTTCACTGGCTTGGCGGCGGCGGAAATTAGCGGGTGGCTGCCGGGCAGCCAAAAGGCATGCAAACATTTTTACAAGGAGAGTGGGTGGTCATTAAAGCTCCGCGTTTATGGCTTTTCTTCGGTAATTGTCTCCAGCTTTCTGTCAAGACCACCTGAACCGAGACCAACACAGAGACAAGAGTATCAAGACCAAGACCAGATGAGCAACAAGATTGAGACCAAGACCCAAAAAAGACCAAATGAGTTGTAGCTGCTTAGGATAAATATCACATTGTAATATATCAACTAGACACAACAAACAGTCAGTGCATGTGAGTGGACCAATGCGTGTCAGAAAATGCATGTGATTGGTACCACACACACTGAAGCTCAGCATGTTTTTGGCTTGTTGGAGAAACCCAGAGAGAACCCAGGCAGACACAGGGAGGAAGGTCCCAGCCCAACTACTTGAAGCTGTGAGGGAGCTAGATTATCTTTAGTATTTTACATTATATGCCTGTAGCCGAGTAACAGAAATAATCTTCAATGATTGAAGAATCCTGTGGTGTAACGGCTCTCATTAAGCAGACAGTTTGCTGTACAATTTGCCAAACACACACACACACACACATATAACCACTTGCCGATAACGTGGGGGGTGGAAGATTGTCTTGTAAAATGAATTTCAGCCATCTCATCACCGCCCTCTTGTAAAGCTGCTGAACACCCAGGGCCTTCCCTTCCCGTGTCCTGCTTTGCTTGTCTTCCAGCTGATATGCAAACCCCCGACTACAGATGTCGAGCACATGAGCTGCAAATTTCTAAGTTTCAGATAACTCAACAAGACCTAGCAGATCCGAATTGAGTCATTTACCAGCACAGGAGGCCTCCGCCTAATCCATAAAGCTCATTTTGCCGTTTCCCTGGTAGAAATCTGTGGGGTTAAGCAACCTTTTGTGTACAGTATGTCGAGATGATGTAAATTCTTCTTGTTGGTAATCTTGGTAAACTTTTATAGTCAGTTTTTAGTCATTCTGATGAGCCACTACAGGAAAACTGCCCACCGGGGGCAAACTTCTGGTTTTTTTTTTGCTTTTCACGTCAGAATAAAATGTTTCTTGACTTGTTTGTTTGGCTGTTTGTTTCCTGAACTTAATCAGGTCAGAAAAAGGACACGTTGCTCCTTCTGACCTCTTTGTTCAGGTCACAGCGGCTCAAGGACTTAAACAGGGTTTAACCTGACACGTCTGAAGATGACATATACGGAGACGCACTGGTGCCCCCTAGTGGCGTTGTTCTAAGAGATAACAAGTTCACCAACAGTCCTCTCTCACGGACACACACACACACACACACACTACTAAGAGAGAGCGGGGGTGGGGGGACGAGGGGACGAGAAGCTCCTGGGCTGAATGGCGGTGTATTAATCACACTGACGCCTGGCACTGCGATCTGTGTCCCAGTCTTTTAATTGCATCCGCTCCGCTTTGCTCCTGCTCTCCCTCTTTATCTTGCCTCTTTCCCCTTTCTCATTCTTCAAGCCTCCTCCTCGTGCAAGCACGGTACCCACGAGAGCAGGCTAATGCACAGATAAGGAGGGCGGGCTGTGGATGTGCCGAACCCGACACTCTGCCCCGGCCAAAAGCCTGCAGGACAGGACAGCGGATTGCTGCGACTGGAGCGGCGATGTAGAGTGAAAGCGAAGCCGCCTGCGTGTTGTGAGGCTGTGCGAGGTGGTGGCGGCGGTGGAGGAAAAGGGAAACTGTGAAATGTTCGCAATCCGTTGAAACGCCGCGGCAACACAGAACACGTGGCCCCACACGACATCCCGTACATGTGTGGTTACGGTGCAATATAAAGAGCTCCCAGCCTCCCGACAGGCTCGTAGGCTGCTGATGACAGGAAGGCCTGCTCCTACCACCGTATCCTCATACCTGCACAAGAGGGAAGGTGACAGCAGGGGAAAGGGAAGGAAGGTGTGATGGGGCGGGGAGGTGTGTTGGTAGATGTGGGCCCCTATAGACACGACGGCGTGCTAACAATGTGACAAGTTTCCGTTCAACCCCTCGAGTGCTAACCAGCACCGGATAACTAGCATGTGGCATTAAGAGGGAGAAACAAATGCGACGTGACAGCACCTTCTCTACCACACACGCACACACACACACACACACACTTGCACACACACACACACACACACACACACACTTGCACACACACACACACACATGCACACTTGCACACCTATGGGAATTGGAGTTGATGACATCATACCCATTTAGTATGTATCTGTAATAATTGTATATGCACAGAGCTCATGTTATACACTCCCACTCCACACACACACACACACACAGACACACACACGCACACACACACACACACACACACACACACAGCAAGCTGTCAGACGGAACTGTGTGGGCTTTTGTTAAACAGAGAACTGCAGAGGCAGAGAAATTCATTTCCAACTGCGGCAGGAAAAAAAAAGCAGCCTTTTCAGGAAAGTCACATTGTACCTGCAGTATTTTAAAAACAGCAGCATGTAAACTGAATTAGTTATAAGCATTCCCATGGGGGCACAGTGGGCCGGATTTCAAAAGAGTTTCTAGGGTTGGGGATGTACGGCGTGAGGCGATTCAGGTTTGACTACAGATTCACATGCTAAGCACACACGCAAGACTTTCAAAGTGGTTCATTTTATACGGGGGGTCCAGTTAGCTTTAAAAAAATGAGGATTGTAAATTTAAATGCAGCGATCTGATGCATGAAAACTCATGAAGCTAGCTAGAAACTAGGAACGCATAATATTTGCCTGGAGATTGAGCTATTTACAAATTAATTACACGTTACTATGTGTTCTAAATGTACCTTAAAGTGGTATTTTTCAAGTTTTTAATATCAAAAATCATCACATGAGTGGACAAATTTGCTTCATGCACCTGTCTGTTTTTTTTAATTATAGAAACAGTGAAAAGTACTCTCTATAATAACCTTTAACCTCTGTTACCTAATGTTCATTAGTAAGTAGTAAAGTACCTACAGTCCTACTACACAACATGCAGTACCACAGTGATATACAACTAGGACAAATCAGAGTTTTCTCTCTCCTCACGTGTCCCTGCGGCACAAAAATAATTTAATTTCAACAGCCCTAATTAAAAATAAAAATGTGTCTATTACAGTGAAGGAAAGGTGAAATAACCAAATATAGCTATAACCCGACGATGCCTCTGCTCTTACACTGAAGTTAAAACTAATATTTAGCTATCCATGCTTATTTGCTTTGTATTTTACCGGTGTTTGTTCACTTGTCAGTGCCGTCTATTACAGCCTGGCCAAAAAAAACGCCTCTATGGCAAATGGAGTGGGTGGCGTGGATTTTTCCTGCCGGCTTGAAGGAAAGTAGGCAGGATACCTGGGGGATTGTTTACTTAGCACCGTGCGACCGCCGCGACGAGCCGCACCTTAACAAAAGGAGCTCCATATGCTCCGCCTGCACCCGTTTACCCCACGCCGCAGCTGACGTGGCGCGTGCCACCGAGACTTCTGACTTTTGTTCACAACTGTGTCGACTCTGTGAAGGGGTGGAGGTGGGGGGGGTTATACTGTGTCCCACACCAGATGTCACATCAGATCTCTATGTTTAGCTGCTCCTGCAAATGTGTTCTTCTGTTTATATACCTTTCGAATCACAGAAATAAAGCACTTTGACACGGAATTTAAAAAAAAAACAGATCAAATCAACAGAAGAATTAATCATTGTGAGGTGAGGCATCCAGGAGCAAAATGGTCATTAAACATGAGGATAAGAACAGTGATAAAGGTTGCATGTCTATAAAGAGATGCAGTCTTTGTTGTAAAGATGGTCAGTAAAATCCTCTAATCACTTCACTGTGTAACTGTGACGGTATCGTGACCTTTTTTCCTTTGCACCATTTCCCCGCTCTTCTGTGGCGTCCTCACTGCTCGCTTATAACAACGGTAATAACCCGACTCACCAGGGTGCCCATGTTAATGTCTGTCAGGGCCGTCGGGTCAGACAGGCTGTCCTGGGGAGGGGGAGGGGATGGATGGAAAAAGGAGGAGGCAGTTAAACAGCAGGAGAGGGAGGGGGATGAGGAAGAGGGAAGAGGCAGGGAGGGACAGGTAAAGCTGCGACACTAGAGAGGGAGGGAGAGGAGAGGAGGTGACGACAGGAGGAGAGAACACCGACGGGGGGAGGGGAGGGGAGGGGGGAGGTGTGCACGGTCGACAGGTGCAGAAGGGTGAGGGAGGCGCGCTCCGTGTGTGTGAATGCACAGAGGCGCTACCTGCCGTCTGCATTATGCACACATGTAATGTTCCATACAAGGGCTTCCTCTACGGTATTGTCGTAGATCTACAAGCAGGGAGAGACAAAGAGCATAAGTGTGTGTGTGTGTGTGTGTGGTCACAGCGGCCACGGCTGCTCGGCCGCTCTGTTTTAGCCGCGCCTGTGCTGAGCTGGCCCGCTCCGCTGGGCAGCATGTTCTCCAGGAAGCAGAGCAGCCAAGCAGAATGACACCAGCCGCCGCAGCCTGCCAAACAGCGGCGTGGATGGCAGGACACACTAAAATATACAGGACGCACCGTGACACACGGGGGGTGGGGGCACGCACGCGGAAACACACGCTCACAGACACACATGAACACTACTATGGAAGTTCCATGTGAGAACAGAGCAGAAAATACCCCCCCGATATTTCCCCCTTTAAACACAGAGAACCAAGGCCAAGCAAGTAGACACATAAATATAAAAACAGGCCTTACACTCATGCAGCTTACATTGTTTCCTGAATCAGTATGTTTGAAGCAGCACTCTTCCCATCCGATCCATGCACCATCATTACATCATTACACAGCTTTACTCACTTCTCAAATGAAGGTTCTGATATTTTAAATAAAATGATTTAATTTTAAGATTATATTATTATATTAAATGATCACTTTTTTATTTGTATGTGTTAAATATGTCATACACTTTGTGGGGAGTAACTCAATTTGGCTGCACATCGATGGACTAAACCATTTAAGTGTGTATTTACTGATTAAAATCATATATAGTGTAATATACTATAATAAAATAACACTGCATAATGAGTACTTTCACTTTTCATATCTTTAGTACTGATAATGAAACTATTTCAATTTAGAACTGGATATTATAAGGATTTTTATTGGGATTTTTTTGACACGGTATTTCAACTTTCCCTCAGTAAATTTCCACTGCCACTGCTGTTTGCATGGAATATGTTTAGAAACACTCGCTCGGAGCTTCACAGTGCAGATGTCGTGACAACTGTAAGACAGTGAGTCCTCCTGGCAGCCTTTATCCAGCCAGACAGAAACATGTTGACAGAAATGTGGAACCGTGACATCACCTTTCAGATGTTTGTGTTGATCATTCATAAAAGATAAGTGATGAATTGAAGCTGCCCCTGGACATCCGGCAGAAGTCGGATACGTGATTTTGACTGCGACGTACAGAAGGCTTAAAGTGTCACGTTGTGCAATAAATACTTTAAGTCTGTCTCTGCTGTTTAAAACTCAGTGCTCCACATAAACTAACTGAAGCAACATCGATTAAAACATGGTGAAAATATGTATGTGATGCTCTTTTTGTCTTTTTCATGTTTTTGTATGAAGGAATCTCACAGTTTGTGAAACACAAGGAATCACCTGCACCATAGAGCAATAACTAGTTGTTCTCTAGTTAGTTAGGAAATTAGCACAGATTAGCCATCTGCACTGTTTGTCTTCATTCGGCGTGTTCATTCACGTTTAGTGTGACAGCGATGAAGAAACTGCACATCTACAACTCCTCTTGTCTCAAAGGAATTAGTTTTTCTTTTTTTTAAGGCTGTGAAAATTATACCAATTAAAGTATAGTTTGTCCTTTTCTGTCTGGTGGTGCTTAACTCCTCCTTTTATCCTACCATCTTTCTCTCTCTCTCTCTCTCCTGCACACACACACACACACGCTATTGTCTCTTTCTGTTGCTTTCATCTCCATTTAACAGCGTGACAGATCAGATTCCACCACCTGATTTGAATGTGCTGTGTGGACAGCATTTGTAATGAACAGCAAGGCCTTGTGTGAATATCTCCACGCTAAGTAGATGTGTCAGGAATGAGGGTCACGGGCCTCGCGGGTACACGCCAGTAGGCGGTGCATGGTAAACTGAGGACTGGTCCGGTGCCCACACGCAAAGAATCGTGCGCCTCGCGGACCATATGTGTGTTTCCGTGCCAACTGGCACCGCCGCGGCACACGCCAGGCAGCCGCTTCAGACAGACCCTCAGAGACCTCGCCGGTTTTTATATTGTAGCGCTAACATTGACATTCATATATGCGCCGGGTGAGGACAGCACGCTCAAACTAGCCGCGTTTGAACTTACTTACACACACACACACACACACACACACAGATGTGCGTTCATAAGTGGTGCTTTGCAGTGCTCGTGTCCTTAAGCCTCCGCTTCTCTAGCTGCACCACCAGAGACCTGTCTAAGTGACAACAATTAGCCCGCTCAGTTCAAGCTAATTAAAATCATTTACATAATACATGCTTGCCATCGCAATTCATCTACGGACAATCCGAGCGGTTCCGTGTCATGTTGTCTCAACCTGATGTTAAATCACCTACCGCCTTTACAAATGATCCCTAAAGCTTATCACTCACACATTAGGACGTTCTCCACCGGGCTGTGTTTCTTTTTTTTCTTATAATGAAAATATGGATTGCATTTGCCAACGTAGACAGATGCGCACATTGTCAAAACTGTGTTTACCATCCATCCCATTACGCATGCAATTACTCAGAGGTTGAAAACAAGCAGCCTCATTTATGTGACGCTGAGCCGCAGTGGCTGAGCGGACTCGTGCTTTATTAGCCTGTTGTTTGGGAGCCGCTTTTGACAGGAAGCTGGGCGATAAATTAAATAGATGGCTTGATAAAAAGCTTGCTGTGCAGAATTCTTCACGCTGGATTTTTTGAAAAATCACACTGGCTCGGCTCGTAAGGAGCGATCTGTTCCCCCGGATGATTTATGAAATCAATTTGTCTTGTTATCAGCAGCCCCTGTTTGTGGGATAAGATCAAAGCACATGCATTGCAACTCGGGGGTAGAGGGAGACGAGGGATGGCTGTGTGTGTGTGTGTGTGTGTGTGTGTGTGTGTGTGTGTGTGTGTGTATCCAACAATATCGTCTCACATAGATTCAGCCTCTGGTGTTTCGGACGTTTTCGGTTCAGCTGCTGGCTACATGAGATGAGAGACGATTGTGGGTGTTACACCAGTAGCCATTTAGCACTAACAAGTTTCTTCACAAGATATGCAGCAACCTTCGCGTTTTAGATCCAGGTGACATTTCCCACTGCTGACTGTTTAACTGCGTATGCAACCAAAGTGTGTGGCTCAGACGTGATTGATCAATACTGTACGAACTACAAACCCGAATGATTCTGATACCACAATCTTGCCCCGTGCCGACCGACTCTTGCCTTCTTCTGGGTATCTGTTCATAGAGCTTATCATTGGCACAATAGGCGAGCCGAAAACATTCACATGCACATTCGCGCCATTGCATCATGCTGTGAATCATGGGATAATGTTGCATTGAGTGCTGATTAAATTTGACATTGGAAAGAAAGGATTTTCCAAATTGTCACGGCTCGAGACGCTGTCAGTTCCCCCTGTGATTTGTGCGGTGTAATGGCATATTCATGTCAACTGTCACCGCTGAGCCTGCACTCAGCAGCCCCTCTGCGGCTCTGCAATCTGTCACAGAACTTTATTCATATGTGGAGTAGGAGGATGGCAAACACCCCTACAACACGCCCGAACCTCCAATACTCCCCATACGGGCACATATGGTGCATTACTCTGGAAACAGGAATAGCGCCGCGTGTTTGTGTGCAAACACGCGGCTCCCTCGCAGCTCCCTTCCTTTTGTGTCAGTCAAGCAAAAACCTTCCAAATGTCATTCAAGTCTGTGCTCCATGTGCTTGGCAGCTAAAGCAATTGGCCCAGTCAGCCTAACGCGCTTTAGACCTCCTCTTCATGCTTTTCCCTGGCATTTTGACATTGCTATCCACCTAGTTTGGGAAAAGAATGATATGAAAAAGAATTAGTCCCCTCCCTTCCCCCCCGTGTGTTCCAGTTCAGGAACAGATAAGCAGTTAGTTTTGCCAAAAATGTCAAAGCGGGGAATCATAAGTGACAGCAGACGGGATGAGATATTTCCAGATACGTCTTGACGGATGCGGGTTAATCTTAAGCCTACCAGATGAGTCAAGGATTTGCGAACACCTCACGGAGTAAATATCAGCGTGCTGCTCTCTGAATTCTGCACCCTCTCCCCTTCCCCGTCTGTCTCTCTGCAGTGAAGTTCGAGGACTGCCAGCGGAACAGGGAGGTGGGCTTTGTCAGCAGTGACCCCAACTTCAGCGTGAGGCCTGACGGGATGGTGTACGCCGAGCAGGAGGTGGCCAACCTGTCGGAGCCCATCCAGTTCATGGTGACGGCCCGGGGGCTCCATGACCCACACATCTGGGAGACCACGGTGAAGCTTGCCCTGTCCGGACACCTCCACCCTCTGCCGCTGACAAAGGTAGTGAGATGAAAACACTTTCAAGTCACACATTAGCATTTACGCATTGGACTCATCGTCGTTTCCTGTCTCGTGCCCTCCACCTCATTTTCAGATTGTGAGATGAACGGCATGAGACAGGAAAGTGATGTTTCTGATCATTGCATTTTTCCAATCCCTTATCAAATATTTTTTTATATATCTATGTTTTAATAATTGATAAGGGAATGGAAACATTCAATAAGCAGATTGGATTGCAGATTTGACAAAAATGCTATTTACCACTCATGTCCTTAGTTGTTTACTGATTAGTGACACTGCCTTTCATTAGGCAGATTTTTTTGTCGATAGAAAGCGGAGAACAACGTGAGACACTAATCACATTACCACGACAAATAAAATGTAAATGTACACTATGAAATACCAGAAGCCCCTCTGCACCAATTTTTCAGATTCCTCCTTTTACCATTTACATTGCAGTGTTTTTCTCGCCCCTACATGTACAGTATGTACATGGCCTGCTGTTTCAGTTAACATTTATTAGAGCACATGCAGAGCTGTGAAGATGCAGTGCTTCCCTGTGTGACAAGCAGAGACATGGCCCCATTTGCTACCAAGGCGTTATTAGCAAATGTGTGCACAGTCATATGTAGCTCGTAGCTACCGGCTTTCACTTCTGGGCTTTAAATGTTGAGCGACAAACCCATTATCATTTTTCCTGTGGTACTTGTTGAATGCCACTGGGCTTAATGTTTCTAATCATGACGAAAGGCCCATGACTCGTGTAGCTATAGCAATCGCAGAGTGAGAATTAAAATTCTGCCCACTCCTGGCAGTACAATAATGGAGACTGAGAAATAATTGACATTGATTGAGCTAATGTTCCACACACCAGAATTTCGGAGGACCAGGTGATGTAGTTTCAGTGTATAATTATGTTCCTCACGCGGTGGAAGTAGAAAAAGATTCAATAACTGACCAAGGAATAAATGGGTTTTCTCTAATCGCTTGTAAATAGGAAAACTATCTTTAAAAAGTGATCTTCTCTTCTCTCTTTCTTTTTCCATAGCACTGTTAACATGCATTATTTGTCGTCATGTTTTTTTTAGATGCTATAAATAGGTGTTACAATGGAAAATGGCCTGAGGAGAGATAAAACTGAACTTGTGCACAGTCATAAGAAAATGTAATTATTATAGTACAATATGCACTAGTCAGGTCAATTCAAGTCATTTTTCTAAAATCACAAATTTGCCCCAATGGGCTTTACAGTATGTACCTCCCCTGTTCTCAGACCCTCACATCATACAAGGAAAAACTCCCTAAAAAACCTTCAGCATGTTCTGTGAATGAGAAACCACAGGACAGGACTCCTAGAACACATCTGATTTAAAACATTGAGTCATATCAAAAGGATTTTTTTTTTCATAAAATCTGGCATTTGTGCAGAAAAGGCTTCTTCTGCATTACTCTCCCGTACAGCATCCCCTTGTGTTTCCGCTGAATAGACGAACGATGCACAGTGGCACCATCTGCAGCAGCACCATGCTGTAGGTGTTTGGTGCTGGTCTGTGGGTTGAGTTTGACTGGTCCCAACATCCTTCACATCTGCTTATCTGAGATTTTTCTCGGCCTGCCACTCCGGGCCTTAACTAGAACTGTGCCTGTGGTCCTCTATCTTCCTCACTATTCTCCTCACAATAGAAAACAGCTAAAATCTCTGAGCTAGCTTTTTGTTTCCTGCCCCTAAACCATGATGTTGAACAATCTTTGTTTTGAGGACAAATCCAAAAAATCAAAACGTCCTGCAATTAGCCACCTTGAATACACTTTTTCATGGTTGGCTTCACCTGTGTATGTAGGTCAAGGGTCACTAAGCTTACCAGACAAACTGTGCGTTCCAGTAATTAGTGCTAAAATATTCACATCAATAAAACAACAAAGGTGTCCAAATATATGCACATGCCACTTTTATTGGCGGCAGACACCTAAAGTTTGTCTGTGTGCATGGTGTCTGATATAAAACATCTGCCAGAATATATGTCTGTCATACCATTTGCACTGTGTTTAAGGTCCAACAGCGTTGCTCTCATTGTGGAATGTATTGTAATATCTACAAAGTCGCACCATAAATGCTACGTGGGCCAGCACTGAAGCCACTTTTCCCTGAACAGTTTTTTTTTCACCTAGGACCTAAAATGCCCCTGTGTAATTAGATATGCATTGGTATTAAATTGGTATTAAATAAAATATATCTCTTTGGTGTAAACCAGGGGTTTTCAACCTTTTTGTAGTCTCAGGGTTCCCATCTGTTAAGCAGCAGTGTGTGTGTGTAATGGTGTGTGTGTGTGTGTGTGTGTTTATAAATATATAATTCATATAGTTTGCATGCAGTATGGATCTACTCA
Organism: Eupleurogrammus muticus; assembly: GCA_036785175.1. Lineage (NCBI taxonomy): Eukaryota > Metazoa > Chordata > Actinopteri > Scombriformes > Trichiuridae > Eupleurogrammus > Eupleurogrammus muticus. Next base: position 2,195,872 of record JAYKQN010000021.1, read on the forward strand.
ACCAGGAAAAAAAAACTCATCTCTCGGGAAAACTTCAAAAGTTAGCCCAGTTTTACAGGAACACCACAGACCTGCTGACGCTGCCTTTAATCACTAAGCTGCACGGCTAAGATGCTGTAAATATCACTTTTTGGGCAAAATGAACTCGCTGGGAAGAGAGCGGCAGTGATACGGGGAGCTCGCTGTACCATCTCTTTTTATTTTTGGCCCTCCGTCTTTCCGTATTTGTTCTCCCTTTGATATTAAATTATAAACCGGCGATGTCTATTAACAGAAGCATGTGGCGTGCAGTTCAATGCAATAACATGATGTCTTAAAAATTCAGTCTGATCAATGCGGTGCACCGTGCGGTCCGTTTTCATTTTCCACTTTGGTAAACACACACACGGGGCTGAGTTGTTTTTATCGGAGCCCATCTCTTTGTTCTCAAAGTCAATAGTTATTTTGAAGAAGAGGTTATCATAATTGCACCATTTAAGAGCAAACTACTGTATCGACATATAACAGGAGCGGAGGATATAAACAGCTCAGGATATCCTCTTCTTCACCGTGGCGATTAAAAGACAGGGATTTTTTTTTTCACCCTCTCTGTGCAGAGATGAAGGATTTGTTGAGGGAGAAGCTGTAACGAATTATATTCTTGATTCATCGCTACTCAACTGAACTGGGTTCAACACGGAATATGGCCTTGTTCTGTTGCTACAGATATATGCTTACTTTGTTGTAAAGCACCACCGGGAGAGCATTGATTTGCTTTTAATAACTGGCTTAGTATCTCACTGTTCTGTTTTAGTCGCATAAATTACCATACTTGGAATGTGCGCCGTGATCGGCCAGATCATTTCACTATTTAATTTTCCAGTGCACAATGCCGCAGCAATTGAAGTGTAGAGCATGTTTGGCCTGAGAGCCCTTCCCACTGTTTTTATGTGCTCAGGCTATCGCACCTCACACAGGTGCTCTCCAAGCCCGCACTGATTTCATGGCACGTTGCTTTGCCTTCTCCACCAGCTTAGAGGCCATTAGTTATGCGCCGGTGGATTTGAAGTCGACTGGTTGCCGGGAACAGGTTTTAGTGCTTATTTGATTTACCACGCTCTTCCCCGGACAGCTTCACCTGTTCCAGGTAGATTACGGCGAGGGCTGGTGGCGAGGTGGAAGCCATGACCCCGGCATCCGCCGCTCATTGGGAAGAACTGAACACTAACATTCTGATCTTCATTTTTTTTAATCATCAGCAGAAATGACACTGCAGCACTTACAAAAGAAACAACCGATAAAAAATACCAAATGACCTGAATCAGATGTGACACACCGAACACAGATTGGTACACTGGTGTTGTATTGGCCCACACAGGCTGTACAGTCATGCTTTTTCATTCGTTTTTTTTACACATTTACATGTATGCACACATGTTTTCTCGTACATGTGCACAGGCATTTCCCAGATCACTCTGCACATGGACATGTTATACAGAGAGAGTCAGGTACACTTTTTACTTTGTATTTCCGGTGATCCTGTTGTGTCTTTTTGTGTGTGTTTTTTCTCGCCATCCCCGGCCCCCTCTGCATGCCCTGCCATGCTCCCGGTTGTTTCCTCCCAGCCGATTACCTCCCTGCCTGTCCTCCTGTTCCATCACCTGTTCCCAAACTCTCTCTCATCAGTTTACTTTGCATTTAAGTCCCGTCGTTTATTCCAGCCTTTGTCGGATCATCTGCTCACTTCTGTTTATTTCAGCTTTGTCTGTGTTTACATCTGAGTGCTCCTGGCTTTTTGGATAAGTATTCTTCAGTTCCTATTGCCCGCCGAGTCCTGCGTTTGGCTCCACTCGCCCCCACTCCTCGCGACGTACACAAGCAGACGTAAGATAAAGGGGAACGGCATCTCTCTTTCTGCCTGACCCTCTATCTTCTTCATTTTTTTAGTTTTGGAAACATTTTCAAAGGAATGTTTCAAGCTCTGCCAGTAGCGGGAAGCCAGATAAGGACTTTATCATAATAGCAGCACACTGGCCTGAGCGTAGACGAGGAGGAGCGTGCTCGCTGAATCCATGCCCTCTGTATTCATAAGTGTCCGTATGTGTTGACGCGTATGTAGCCCCGCTGATTCATCGTCTGCCAAACAGAGTGCTGTTTACCCTCTGTTGCATGTTTGTTGGGGTTTTTTTTACATCTCTTCTTTTGAGCATCTGCAAATACACACACACACGAGCACTGAAACACATACACACGCACATTCGCGGACAGAGACTAATTCCACCTGCCACCCGTGGAGAGGTTGGCACGCGCCCCGCCCGCCCCCGTGCCAGTTGGTACCTGTGAGTGTTTTGGATGAGTGGAACTGGAACGGGAGTTATCTTATCTGGGAAACACATCTGGTCTCCCCCCCGTTCCTCATTCTGTCCTCTAACCATCCACCCCTGTCGCCACGCTCCCTCCACGTCACGCTCGTGCCCCCGGCTGAATCCACAGCCCCGTTCTGTCCGCGGGCCCGGCCTCCGCCGAGCTAAAGAGTTAAAACAAAAGATGGAAAAAAAACAGTGTTTGCTCAGGCAAAGCAGGCGTATATTGATAGGCTGAATGTCCGCCGCGTGTTTGGCAGGCTAACGCGAGGGTTGGTGTGTGTGTGTGTGAAGCGTGTGTGTTCCAGGTGGGGAGAGCAGGAGGGTTTCCAATGTGCTTCAGGTGACAGCGGCACACTGCCAGTGTGTTTGTATTTGTGTGTGTGTGTGTGTGTGTGTGTGTGTGTGCGCGCGTGCGTGTGTGTGCTCGTATGAGTGTGTACGCATGCGGGGCACAGAGACAACAATAGGATTAGGTGGATTACAGCAATACAACCATTTTATACAGGAGGACACCATAGAGGATCTAAGGAGACACACACACACAATTTTTACACACTATTGTAACCCTTCCTTCACCAGGCAAGATGTGTAAGAATACAATCTTCTTTGCAGCTATAGCAGGGGACAGAAGAATGGCATATATATATATATATATATATATATATATATATATATATATATATATATATATATATATATATATATATATATATATATATATATATATATATATATATACACCCATACATTCCCTGCAAAATAAATCACGGTTCACTACGATGTTCAGAAGAATCAAAAATAGGAGCCAGAACGCCCACCTAGACAAGCCAAGTGTTGACCCTGAAATGCGGAACACCGTATCAATCCGCAAAGTCCAAACATTGTTCATCACTTTTTTAATGAAAAAAAACAAACACCAAAAGCAGGTGACATTTGGAGCTGCTTTTAATCAAAATGCTCGCAGCGAGGATGAAACCTGCTGCTTTCCTCCTCTCCCCTTGCTGCTACCTGCTTCATCTGCTGTTCGGGGGGGCTGTGATGTTATGTGGCTAAAATAAAAGGCGTGGGCATGCAGACACGTGGCACTTCTGTAAACAAAAGCGGGCCACGTAGCCGTGGGGAGGTCTCGCTCTCTTAGGCAGGAGCTGAGGGCTGGGACAGGCTCAGGTGTCTGTGCCAAGGGCCTCGTGAAATGTGAGGCGGCAGCGTTCAGGAAACTTGTATTTATATTTCCCCGTGTTTGCCTCAATGTCGCTCTCGCAAAATGTTTTTTTTTTTTTTTTTTTTGCCGGCGTGACACCCTGTATTTTAGTTTCAATTCTGGCAGAGAGGAAAACTTGTCATTTCACGGCACTTTATAGATTCATCTGCCGACCTGTCTCAGCGATATGGAATCCATGAAATGATAACATGCCGCAAGTTATTCACAGCAAGATGTGGCGCGATATAATATGTTTGGATTTATTTATTTATGTATTTATTTTCAGGTTGGCATTGAGGAAATGCTGTCAAGAGCGTGGGACTCCCAACCCAGAGTCATCAGGTTTTCTCGAAAACATCAGAGAAGCTCCTCCGCCAACGGGCTGAGGCGGCAGAAGAGGGACTGGGTCATCCCGCCCATCAATGTGCCCGAAAACTCCCGAGGACCCTTCCCTCATATGCTTGTCAGAGTAAGTGAAAGTTTGGAGAATTTTAGTAACACACAACATGTAATTTGTGTTTGCAAATCAGCTTTAGGATTCCTTAGTAGGCCTACACACCACATGTCTGTTTTACGTTATGTAAATAGGGCTCTATTGGAATATCTGTGCATGATTTATGCTTTTAAAAACTGCTTATTTAACTCATACTGACTCTTTAAGCCCTTCAGTTCAGCCTCCTGTCTATTTAAAACTTCTTCTGTTCTCAGACTTTCACCAGCTCTTGAGTTTATATCAGCAAACCATTAAACGAATTATAGTTGTAGAAGTTTATATTTGCAGTTATAAAGTTGCACACAAACTTCACCATATGACAAGTTTTCCCATTTAATAGACGCACAAAGGATGAAACTACCACCTTCTCATGCACAAAATAAATCCATTTTTTTTGCAATGCAGGTGAGCCATCATTGACACAGAGAGAACATGTAACTGAAGGTTTACTGAACATACATGTAACCACTGTCAGCAGTAGATGTATTAAAGAAGGAACATCAGAAAGGGAAGGTTTCCAGGGAGGCATCGCCGTCTTTGCTCTGTGCTGCTACTCTAAAGTCTCCTCACTCACTGCTTCTTATCAGTCACCCAGACAGACGCACGGCTTTCTGCTGGCATTTCTAACACACACACACACACACACACACACACACACAGACGTACACACACACACACACACACACACACACATAAAGTCCCTTACGCCCATTTGTACAGCAAGGCTTACACTCCCGGATTACGGAAATCGCCTTTTCACCAATGTGTCTGCAAGAGGGCAGATTTTCCACCAAAGCATGGAAACTCTTGCTCTCACGAACACACACACACACACACACACACACACACACACACACACACACACACACACACACACACACAGCAGGGCCACAGTGTGTTAGGAGAGGCACCAAATTGTGCTGCCCTGCTGGAGAAATGGACCCTCTTTTATCCCCTTTTCACATGTCGGGTGTTAGATGGCAGGATTAAAGCTCGAGGGCTTCCTTTGTGTGTGTGGTCATGTGAGTGCTGAGGTTGGGTTAGGCTGTGTATGTGAGTGTATGTGTGTGTGTGTGTGTGTGTGTGTGTGTGTGCAATGAGGTAAAGGTGCGCCCTTGTGCTTGCATAAACTATACATGGGTACTGTATATCTTATGTAGGGCTGGGCGATGTGATCAAAAATCAATCACAGTATATTTGACACATAACTGGATATTGATATTGTTAAAATATTGCAGGAAGGGCAATTGCTGCTTTCAGAAAACATTTACACAATGAGGTTTTTGATGAAGAATCAATAATGTGGATATTAGAGCCAGCAAAGAGCAGTCCACGGATCACGCTCTTCCCAGGATGACGACGGATATATTACGACTGTTCACTCCCAGGAGGCAGCTCCTCATATCACGGGAAAAAAAATGTCAAAGCAAACGGTGGACCAGGCGTTACAGTACTTGGGTAAACTGGCCACATGTCGGTGTCTGAATGGGACTTTCTCACCAGTGAAATACTCTCCTAGTCCTATGGTGACATTTTCTTAAAACTCCCCACCTTCTGGGATATTTGGCTGCAAATTCACACGCCACCTCCTGACGCCACCTACATCCGAATAAAACGAAACAGGCGGAGCAAGCGCCCGTCCTGGCATTTGCATGACTTCAAACTGGAATGGTACTTTGGCTGCGACTGATGACTTCTCCTCACGAGACAAGCACAGTTTGAGAGGCTCATGCTGCTGCTCCGTGAGCTGCTCCGTGTTCTTAGGGGCGGCCAAGCAGAGTAGCCGTGGGGATTTCTACCATTATCTGGCTGCTCTCAGAAGTGGCCAGTAACAACCTTTAACAACCTTTAGACACTCGATGTCAGAGCACACCGGCTCTGCCGTGCCCTGGAATCTCTTTGAGATTCCTCCGCTTGTGTTTCTGCACTCAGGCGTTCTCGCGGGGCAGGTTGGCCAGCTTTAAAAAGACCAATTAACCCCTCGGCATGTAATTACCACTTTTGCAATCATCAAATAATGCACATGACATGCCCGGAGAGGTGTACGGTGGTCTGGCGCTCACTTTTTCTTTGATTCAGTGAGGGTGGGAAAAAAAAGGGCTGGCAGCAAGACGCAGAGCACAATGAGAGGCTAATGCAGCTCTGCTGCTGCAGGATATTTCATCCTGGTTACACTGACAGATCCAATTACACACACAAAACAAACTCCTCACTGATTTAATTGTAAATAATAATTCACATGATCACAATGCCTTCGCTTATTATTTCTTTGTCGTCTTATTTTATGCACAGTGCCATTCAGGTTCCATTGCATTCCGACTTTGCCGCCATTATCATCATCATCATCAGCTTTCCATCACAGACACAGCGCTCATATATCAAAACGCTGCTTCGGCTTTTCCAAAGCTACTTTTTCTTGCTCGAAACAGAAGAAATACTCTCTCTCCCTTTCATCCCCTCTCCCTCACAAACGCATAATACATAGTAGTCGCACACAGTGATATACACACGCACAAAACACATAATCCACTAGTGTACCACTTTCATGTGTGCATTCCACTGTTGGCCATTTTTGCGCCGACACGTGCAAATCAGTCATGAAGAACCACTAGTGGTGCAGCTTTGATGGCATTGATTTAACATTACGCTCAAATGGAATTTGCTTCTGAGGTTGCGCTGTCAAATTATTTGACGTGATAGATGTGAGTGTAGTGGAAATGGAGAGGTTGAAAAACAGCTTGAGTTAAATGGATACTGAGGTGTATGACAAGATCTACTCCTTTTGAGAGAGTGAAAATCAGTAGGGGAGGGAGATGGAAGGGGAGAAAGGGGGACAGGTTGAGATTGGAAAAAAAAAAAAAAGAAAAGGAAAACATTTTGGAAGACTGCTGTAAATCTGTGGGGTGAGGGAGGCCAACATTAGTTTCAGGCCATTTGTGGTATTCTCATCTCAAGCGTCTCCTTCAGCACCTACACCGGGACCAATGAGGCACAACCAATGGAAAGCAGTCTGAATATGGGGGAGAAAAGATCCTCCTCTCATTCAGCCAGGCCTCAAACACTGTCTCCCCCTTTCTCTCTCTGTCGCTGTGTTTTGTCCATGGTTAGGACAAATGAAGGGGCAAGATAAGCTGGAAATAAGTGCACACATTGTTGGAGGTAATTTTAATATTATGGGCCTGAAGAGAAATATCTGTGCTTGCTGTTATTTTTGTGAACACAGCATGTGCCCTTTCCATTGAGCTGAATTAAACTGTAATCACATGTACAGTATAATACATCCTACTACTATAATTAGTGTGTGTGTCTGTCTGCAGTTGCAGGGCACGCCGTTGCTCCGATTGCCTCCAAACTTTCTCTAAAACTCTCCAGGGATCTGGGATAAGTTTTCTCTCTCTCAAAAAAAAAATGTATGCCAAATTTACATTTCATGGCTGGATATGGTTTATTATGGAATCTGCTGCTCAACAGCACCGCCCCTCTGCTTCACTGGTGAACGGGTGCAACAGAGAATTACATATCAGAAGCAGCGTTTTGAGGTAAATGCATAGACATAAAACACCAGTTTTATTGGAAAATATCACAACAACCATGGCTTTACTTTTCAGATGAAAACCCAGAACACTACACATGTGCACAATGAACACATGCACAATGGGACATTGCTAAGGAGCCATATCACATCCCATTGGCTTAAAGGAAAAATATGTAAATTGCAATTTAGTGTGAGATACTGTGAGGCTGCAGGCTTCAAACCAGATGAATCAGACTAGTTTGCTAGACTAGACTAGATTGTCTCACCTGGGAGCACAACATTCAGATGAATAAAAACATCCAGTTAAGTTAATTCTTAATTAATTAATTGCATCCTCTATTGACATGTGTTATCTCTTTTTATATTCATACACTAATGGCTTTGAGTTCTTTCTATGCATTTCTAAGCCTTGAAATGTGCAAGAGGTGATTCATGGCTGTAAAGCAAGATGTTTCTTTCATCATACATTCACATTCTTTTAACAAGGAACAAGGGTGTTCAGGTGCACATGTGAGCCGGCATGCATCCTGGTACGATTTGGTTTAACTCATTATTTTTGAACAGCCCATTAAAGGTATAGTGCTCATGGATAATATAATATGGTGCAGTGTAGTGTTGAATATCTCAGAATAACTGGAGGCTCCTCATTTGCAAGGATTTTATTAAAAGCAAACAGAGATACATAAACAAAACAGAGTTCAAGTTTTTTTTCTTTACTTTATATGGCTTTCTCCTGGATTTATTATTCGATTTAATGTGCAAACATAAAATATATACAACATATATGTGTATGCGGGAGAAAGTTAGCTCAATAACACTGTAATGTCGCTACTGCTGTTTGCTCAGTGCCCAAAATGAAAACACAGTGGTTTATTTACAACCTCATATTGCACAGTGCATTTCATTACAGCTCATAATGAGCTTGTAATATGCTTTTTGGATCCGCTCGTTTTGTCTGCAGTTTTATTGCATCCCCTGTGCATTGAAATACATTGTGTCCATTGTGTTGACTTTGTGTGTGTGGGTGTATGGTTGTGTTTCCACAAAATATATCACGTCACCATGCAGGGGCAAAGCAGCATTAAAATAGAAACTTGAGCGACAGTAAGGCTGTACCTGCTATTCAAGTCTGCACATTACATTATTCAAGACCAAATTTATCTAATTTTAACACTTGACAGAATTATTCATTCAAAAAAAGCATTTTTCTTTTTTTACATCAATTACTTATTCCCCCAGCTCGGCTTCGTGATGGAAAGTACTTGTACTCACATTCCTTCACTTGTGAAAGAGGCAGTGGGGGATACTGCAGGAACAACAACAGTGAAATAAATTTCCCAAACCATTTAATTTAGTATTACAAAAAACAAAAAAAAATGTAACTCTAACAAAATTATTGCAAAAATAATTCACTTTCTTAAAGGTACAGTGCACAGTTACAGATTTGCAAAAGACAAATGTGAAAGGCTGTCCTCAATCTAAGGTTATGGAAACACAATCATTCTTGCTTTGATTGAGTTATGTACTAATTAAAACAAACTTATGACTATTACATTTTATTTCTGCCAAGTCTGTTCTGGTAGCTACTGCTAAATGCCACACTAAATAACACTACAGCGTGGAAAATACTGCGCCTTTAAAATCATCTCATGCCACGTCGACACCTAAGTGGTAGGGAGCTGAGCTTCAATTGCTGGCCAGCCGAACCCTGTAATTTTGTTGTTGAGAAGTGAATCAAGCTTAGTCCAGGTTATATATACTGAATTACCACAGCAAAAACGGTAAAATAAATGTGTCCTTTCACTGAAACATCACAGATATAGAGCACTACATCGGTGTGTTCTGTCATATTCTAAAGGAATAAAAATAAACTTAATTAGGTACAAGCTCTTTAGAATCGTTGTGGTCTTCAGTGGTGTGAAAAAGTGTTGCTTCCTTCTATCATGTCATCATTTCTGTCCACATTACGTTCCCACAGCGATGGGCTTTATGAGTCAATTCCACTTTCTATTGACCGCAGGTAAAGATTATAATTTAATTAACCAGACCTGTGTCAATACTTCTGAATGGCTCCAACAACTCAACTCGTACTTTCTCAAAGTTATCATCAATAAAGCCGCGAATTAGTTCATACAAGCAGTCACTGTATACTCAAGTCTGTTTTTTTTCCTCATGTCTAGTGCAGTACGTGCAGCGTCTGCCCGGGATAAAAACACGCAGAGCCAGTTTTGTTCTCAGCTTCAAGGAGCAGACAGAGTTTCTTGGCATATTTCATTTCGGTTTAAATCAGGTCGCTCCTCTTTTTTTTTTTCTCCTGACACCATCCTCAGAGCGTGTCTGAATCCGGGAGTTTCTTGGTGCTGAATCACCACCACCACCACCAACAACAACAACAACAACAACGGGGCCTCCAAGATTAAAGTTGCTCTGATCTTGTTCCACTTCCACTTTACTTTTTCATGATGTGCTCTAAAACAGATCCAAATATTTCATTCCATCTCCGTTAGGACTGCAGGTCTCATTTTTTCCCTTCTTCGCCAAACAGATCAACACTATTTGTTACTGTCCGCCACATGTTTGATATAATCTCATCCATTTGTTAATTGCAACATATTACAACGTTAAGAAGAAAAGACAAATTTTTAAAGTTAATAAAATTGCACTAATTAATATTTTTGTCAATAATGGTATAAACTACAAGGAATGAATTACCTGCTGTCCACTACCAGACCAGTCCTGACTGCAGAGAGCATTTAGCCAATAAATAGCCAAATATTCACTTTAGTCGTTGGAGACCTAATCAGAGTTGGTGCTGCAAGGAAGGTAGCCAATGTGTAAATACAAAACAATCCCTGAAATGGTTTTCTGAATCTAGGCTATGTGCATTTCTCAGTTTTTACATAACCCCTAATCCAGAGTAAAGAAAATCACTATATGAAAGTGGCTCGTTGCGTAATAAAGGACCTTTAAATTCCAAGAAAAGAGGATGGATGCTCATTTGTCATTGTGTATTTCTGGCTTATTCTCCAAAAATTAATAAAAGTTCCGTAGCAAATCACAAATGTCAAAGTTGGATTTAACTTAATTGTGTGCACTCTGCGAATATATTCATATATTATATGCAACACAATGTAAGGTGCAGCTCCAATACATAAACCTGCCCCAGGCCTTGACTGTTAATGGATGGTGCAGGACGCAAATCGCTTGATGCATAAAAACAGTTTCCACGTGTAATCATTTTATGCACATTGTGATTGTTAGCTCGTTCATGCCTGTGTTTGTGAGGGAATGTGTGTGTGTGGGGGCATTGTCTGTGCGTTTGAGTGCATGTGTGTCTGTTTGTCATTCGCAGCATCCGCTATCAGACAATTAGAAGGTGACAGCCCCATTAGAGCCAGCCCGGTAGTACAAAGCCTGAGTGCTGTTGTGACTGACATGGAGCTCAGCCTCTCACTAAATAACTGTCAGTCTGCCCTCGTCCACTCTGACCCTGCTGGCTGCCTCCCTCTGAGCCACTCTAACTCCCCTCTGGACTGTCATTGGCAGCCATAGCGGCTCCCCGAGCCAAGCATGGCCCTCCTTTCAAGCCTGGCCTCTAACTGATTGGTTGGACCCCGCTAGCCTTAGGCATGCCAGAAGGGCTTTCAACTGGCCTCGGGGTGCTGCTGATTGGCCAGGCTGTCAGGGCCACATGTTTCCTGTGGGAGAGCGAGGCAACAGCTCAGTTTGAAGGATGCAGTTTGACAATAAAGGTAGCGAAGGGGAGGGAAAAGTGCAGGAGCGGCAGAAAGCTAACTGCTGCTTCCTCCCATCCACGGCTCCATCTCTATATTATGTCCCTGTTCTTTCCCTGTAGTCAGCCTTCCAGTAGCCAGGGATGTCTTCACTATAATTATCCTGTGGGATATTTCTCTGTGCATGCAGCACCTGAGCTTGGGTTTACCTATTGTCCCTGTATTGGAAATCTTTGGGCAGAAGAGGAGAATAGAGGCATTTAACGAGTTGAGACTCTCCGGGGGTCCGCGGTCTGTTTGGAGCGGATGGTGGGGGGGGACCACAGGAAGGTTGGCTTCCGCTTCCTCCGCTCCCGTCGCAGAATTAGGGAACGTGGCTCTCTTCATGAGGCAGACAGAATGACTGTATTTGCTCCATTCTTCTCCCTCGCCGTGAATCCAGGGAATTAACGCCATTGTCAATGCTGAGAGACCGCCGGTACGTTTCAACTGGATTCTCGCTTTTGCACAGAGCTCATCTAAATTGCCAGGCTAATGCCGTAATTGGGTTTGTGAGTCACTTCTTAACTTCCATTAATATTTGTTCTCCCTCTAATTGCCCGTTTTTTTTTTTTTCCCAATCCTACATTTCATTCCTTTGTTGGGTTAATGGTCTGAGGTGGAGGCAGTGACGTGTGTGTGTGTGTGTGTGTGGGTGTGTGTGGGTGTGTCGGTGTGTGGGTGCACATGTGTGCTTGGGAAAGCATCTAATCTGTTTTTATGAGCAGATACGAAATTTTAAAGCATTGGATTTGCTCTCTCTCCACTGGGTAACAATGAATCACAAAGGGTGATATTCCATTTAAAAAGACATCGGACACGTTCACTGTCAACATGTGAGGACCATCATCCAGGTGCCTGTGATACATACAGTGTAGGCTTAGCGTAAAATAATATCTTCCTCGAAACGTATAATAAATCCACCAAAAACAGCTTTTCAAGAATATCTATCTTTCATTCAGTGATGTTTTCTGAGTTAAAGGGTGTAGGTGGGTCAAAACATTGGGAGGAATATGATGACTTCATCATACGCATGTGCAGAATGGATCCACGGCTGCAAGGCTCATTTTGTCTTACATCGCGGACCACTCTCCCTGACAGGTGGACCTGATGGACCTATCGGTTGAAATTTCTCTCTGTAGGATGATGAAAGGAAGAAAAATGTGATTGAATTTTGACATAAAATACAAACAATATTTCAAACATTTTTTTTGAAATATAGTTAAATAAGTGAAAACTATAACCAGAGCTGTGATCTAAAAGGGTTAAAAACATTCCATTTAAGGTGGACTTTAGAGGAGAGACTTCTGAATTCTTTCATTTGAAGGTTATTTATTGAAGATGCAGACATTCCAAATGGTCTCCTTTCTTCTCCTGCCATTTATTAAAAGACGTATTACTTGACAGTGCCTCTCCTTTCTCTGAGGTTTCCTTTTGAATTTTTCTGCCTCTTTTCACACTCTCATATAACTGGATTGTCGTTACCACTAATACATCACATTAAACCAATGCGGTGATTAGCGGAGGGAATGGCTCCAGAAAAAAAGGTTTTCAGCTTTGTTTGCTGTAAATTGCCAAGAGAGAGAGAGAGAGAGAGAGAGAGAGAGAGAGAGAGAGAGAGAGAGAGAGAGAGGGGAAAGAAAAGTCTTGCTCTATTATCTTTAAATCCAAATCCACTTTACTGCGGCATTACCTCAGGAAACCATAGGAACTCAAAGGATTCAATTTAATTGACCGCGTTAGGAAAGTGGAGAACAGATGAATAACAGGGAGAACCTTCCTCAGCTGGATCCTGGTGCCTGTTTGTATTGATGGAGCTCTTGCTGCTTCCTTCCCAATGGTGTATATATATATATATATATATGGTTATTTTCCATTCATTTTGCGATCCATAATGGACTTACCTGCCTGTGTGTGTGTGTATGTGTGTGTGTGTGTTGCCGTTCTCCATGAGTATCAGGATAACTGTGCACGGCGGTGGCTGTCAGTGGCTCTCACTTGAGAGATCTTAAACCTAAGCTCTCTGCATCTTCCCTCGCACAGACCTCCCCATGTGGCTGTATGTTTTAAACCCGTCCCCACCATTCCCCTCCTTGTGACGCTGCATATATAACTGACAGCCCCCCCCCCCTCCCTTCCTACCCCAACACCTACCTTTTTTTATATGCTTGCATGTAAGGTTGTTATTGTATTTTGTAGAAAGGAAGTTTGAAGCCTGGCAAAAAAAAGAAAAAAAAACCCTAATTGGAAATGTTGTTTCCATTTTGTCAGCCCATCTCCTTCCTTTCATCCTGTGCTTCACTATTTCCTCCTATGCCATTTTGTTTGTGCGGATGGCCCATCAGACTATTTGAATTCCTCTCCCCAATCAAACGCGGGCCACATCAGCTTTGAAGGGTGACAAGCGTGCAGCGGGAATGATCAAAGCCAATGCAAAACTGAAATTTAAGAGGAAGTTAAAACGCGTGTCGTTTTTTTTTTTTTTGCCATTTCCCTCATGTTCAACAAAGAGGAAACAGAAACTGGATAATAGCGGGGAAAGATGAGACATTATCAAATACAGAGATTTTCATGGACGCCTGTGTAGTTCGCGGATGCGACGATTCCCTTTGATAACGCGGTTTTAACAGCGTTCCTGCATCCCTGCGAGTGCAAAGGTTTATTGTCAGATCCGAACATTTCAACCCCGGCGTTGATCCCGAAGTCACGCCGCTCTGGGTCGAGGGAGAAGCAGCGGTGTGCTATTCCAGCATGGAAACGTCATTTCTGTTTTTTAAAGCCGCCCACTCGGGTAGCAGACCTGCAAGAAACACACACACACACACACACACAAAAACATGAAATAGCTTTCCAGCATGTGCTCAAGACGACAGGCAGTGTAAAAAAAAAAAGAAGTAAAGCAAATAGGAATGAGACATAGCAGCTAGAGTAAGAGACAATTAGGTCTGAAAATTGTCAAAATATGTTTGTTTTTCCGCTTACGCTATAAATCCGGAGGATACATGAACCGTTGGGTGATCATCCCTCAGACAGAAATAACCCCCAAAGCATTCCTGACTCAGTGCTGATTATTTTAATTCCAGACGGATCAGGACCCCGCTCCCGTCGCAGCCATTTTGTCGGACGGAGTCTCCGAGCAGAGCGGCCTCGCGAGGCATCCAGTCCGCCTGGCGTGTCTATTAAAAGGCATCCACGTACTTGGCAGACACTGCGTTAATTATGGTTGACAGCTATGACGGATAAAGCGTGACTGAGAGGCCACCAGAAGGGCTCATAACATGTCTGTCCCCGGAGTGGTTGGAGTGGCATCCTCTCATAATGCAGCTAAGCGTGGAAACGCTGCTAATTTAATGCACATTAACCGTCCTTCTAACTCACATACTTCCTTCCAAACTGTAAATACTCTCATGTTCATATTTAACTTGCGGCGCCATCAGTGACATTTACCATCCCACCTAGCTATTAATGGAGTGGCCTTTTTTTAGCTTCTGTACATGATGATACTCATAATATGTAAAAGTTAAAGCCTTATAACACATTCACGGATCAAGGTTGAGTTAATGTTAAGAAGAACAAATGATCAAGTCATGGCAATTAAATGTAACCATTTAAATATAACCAGAGTCAGAGAAAGAGAAGAAAACCACGAGAGAAGCAGCATCCAGTTCATTATACATAATTATATTTGTTCAAAAATGGATCTTATTCTCATACAGTAATTGTGTCCATTACGATGTATCAGGTCAGGCTGACTTTAAACGTGTCACTTCCACTGTAGAGATTTAAGAAACGACACATGAAACTTGCACAGCCTTCTGATGTCAATATCAAGCTGCGTGAGACCTAAACACTGATTTAACGTGAATCATTTAAAAAATAAAATGTAATGCTACTGAGTTTCTGAATCTGACGGCAGTAAGAATAGAAATGAGCCTCTCGCAGCAGCTATTGTAGGTAACTACATTGGAATGTGCATCCTGCCAGTTGTTACTTGTTGGTTGAGACTAAGGCCTCGTTGTTAATGAAGCATAAGAGAGGAGTGTACAACAAGCTACAGGAAAACCAAGCAGTGATTTATAGGAAGCTGCAGACGACTCGTGCTCAAACCCCTGATGCTGTGTGTTAGTTACAGCAGCTTTTCTCAGGGACACCTTTCATCTTACGTCTGTTCGTATATCACACGTGTTCACATGTCATTTATTTAGATATTCATAAATTACGTGAGTGTCTGTGGCTTGCATCTCTCTGGCTGTTTGTCAGATCAACCTTGCGTGCGTAATAGTGTGCATTCCTTTTTTGTGTAATTTTTTTGGATAGGTATTATCAGAGAATACCTATAAAAAGCTTGTAATATTTTTTTTAATTATGCTATGAACTAGTTATATACTGTAGTTTTACATATTTACAATTTATCAGTCTTTTAGAATTAAACCATATGACATTCTGTCATGTCAAAAATCATAATAAATTGTGTTGTTTTTTACAAATAGGCTTATAAATGACAGGAAACCAACATGAACACAAAGTGTATATTTTTTCTGATCTGATGAATACTTCTTAATACTGTGGTTTAAAACGTTTTGACATTCGTATCGTGCCGCTCATGGTTTGTCAGTGACCCCGACACGTAACAGAGTGACATGCCCCGGGTTTTTACAGCATGCAGGTAAAAGTCAGTCAGAGATTTGTCAGAGTCCAGTTTACTATGTTAACATGTTGAATTGAGATCCACACCTTCGACATGAATTGTATTTCTCAAGTGTCACCATGCTATTGTTTGTTAGGACTATGTAACAGCGCAAAAATGCCCTCATTTGGAAAAACATTAACATTTCAAGGTTCCACTTCTCTAGAGGAAGACGTGCTTTCTACGGGCGCCACATTAGTCATTCAAATGTATGGTTGTGAAACTTTAGGAAACCCTCATTTTACCTAAAACGTGAATTGTTATATTTTTCCTCTCACGGTGTTGTACAGACGTGTGAATCATCCTGTGGTTTCCTCGCTGTGGCTCTGGAGCATGTTGGGGGGGGTTGATCTGCCCTAAAGGCAAAGTGAGGTGATTGCGCCCATAAAGAGCTATACAATAAAGAGAGAGAGCGCGAGCGAGAGAGAGAGACGTGTGTGAAGCCAAAGGACTACAACATGGGCTTGAACCATTAAATGTCGACAAAACATAAAAGAGGCTATCAAATCGTGTAAACCACAGCTTCCCATTATTGTGTGACATTAGCCCACAGCACACAGTAACCCTTAATGATCCCGTGGGTGCCTGCAGCACACTGTCCTTTAATGACTTCCTGGTTGAATGATTGTTGTTCCCAGGAAGCAGAAATACAACCGGGGAAAGAGGACGAGCAGCTCCACACATGCAGGCCCGTGCTTTTTCTGCATGGCGGGCGGCGTCGGTTCATTTCGTGCAGCGGTACCGTCAGATATTTCTTGTTTATGTTTGTTTCCATATATCAAACTGTTCCGGCAGATGGGTCGATCGCACGAGTTTGGATCAATTACCGGAGATTTGTCGAGACGGGAACTTCACAGTCGTCCGCTAATTGGGCGGCAGGAAGTGGAAATGGATCCTTTTTCTGTTCATTCCCGTGCGATCTGTTTGCATGCCTGGTGTCACCCGAGGAGTTTATCAGAACACTAATTTCTCATCTAATTTTCCCCTAACTCCCCGTTGCTTTACCCCCCCCCCTCCCTCGCGTGTCTCCCTCGCCATCTTTCTTCTCGCGCTGATAGCTCAGTCCCGCAGGAACCCGGCAGTTGTCAGTAATCAAGGAAATCACTCTCAAAGAGCTACAAATAGGTCACTTATCTGGTGTCTGGTCTGATCTGACAGAGACAGACAGCCAGTTAAGTCTCTTGCATCTGCCTCCCTCTCTCTCTCCTATTTTTAGTGTGATTCGTAGCCTTTCTGTCCACCAGGAGGTACTGAAGTAAGAGAGAGAATGGGAGATAGCAATACATTGATGGAGAGGGAGAAAGAGGAGGGGTAGAAATCCCAGCTTTCATCATTAGCATTCCATTCAAATTGCTCAATTGAGCAGTTGTCACTCATGGGATTCCCAGGACTCAGAGAAGCGGTGCTTCTTCATTTATTCAATTTATTGATATAAAGACTCTTTATTAAGAGACACCAGCAAATGTGACATCTGGTCTCAAGTGGCCTTAATGTGGAATTTTAAGCAGGCTTGGAAGCGGCGGCTGCGTGACGTGTGAGGGCTCTTTTGTCTCCTCTTGGGGCTATTACACCAACGTGTCAACCACACAAGGTCTGCTTTGAAGTTTTTTTAGTGATGAGACAGGCCACACGCACACACACACACACGCACACACACACACACACACACACGCGCTTGCGTTCGCCCACAGAGGCACGGAGCCGTGGCAGGTGAAAATGTCTCATGTGTGTTTCCCGCATGGCAATCTTGTGAATTATTGAACTGAGCTGGTCCTTTTGATCCACACTTTGGTGCACACTTAGTAAATTTCTTACCTGTCAAACACTTCAGTACACACACACACACACACACACACATACATGGCGACACACTGGAAACACTTACGTGCTGAAATAGTCATGCAGCGTGCTGTGTGTGTGTGTGTGTGTTTTGCATGCTCATGCTCCTGTAGCTGGAGTACAGGGTGCTGCACCCCGGTTCATCTCTTGTTGTTTCTCGCGGGGAGGCCTTCACATGTTCCCCTCACGGATAAGAGATTCCTCAGGCACGTTCTCGTTTAATGAAACTCATAATCCATCTGCTCCACCGCACATTATCTCTGTTACCCAAACAGATGACACTGATGATGAGGGTAAATGATCAAATGATGTTATTATTTATGCCATAATTTCATCCCGCTATGATGGGCAGATGGTGGGCGTAGTGAGAAATAAATGTAATTAGTCATACAGTATCAGTAACCTGATTCCACTGATTGATAGGAGTTAGTTAAACGCTACTGTACGACGCACCTGCAGGGTTCACATATGGATCCGGTGGGAAGTGAACCCGGGAAATGAAAAATTGCACCTGTGAAAACTTTGCAGCAGAGTTCTGCCCTGTGGGTTCGGGAGGACCACGTTGGAAATTAAGAGAGAGGGTATCATGTTCAAACAGAGATGTATTATGCAGAAGCCGCCGTCACCGCTGAACGGATGAAGTAATTTAATTTTCATGCATGATCTGCAGCCCCACAGACCAGGAAAATTGCGGGGAAGCAAAAGATAGAGAGAGAGAGAGAGAGAGAGAGAGAGAGAGAGAGAGAATGAAAAAAGAGTCAAGCCGCCCCTTTTCTCCATTTGACTGTGATTATTCCCTCGGACTCGTAACCATAGTGATGGTTCAGACCCAGCAAGAGAAACAACAGCAGCGTGCTCTGAACCTGATGGTGAGGTTGGCCAAGACGCTATGCAGATATTTGGTGCTGAGAGATCAAACTGGTCCGGGATCTATCAATCTTTATTTCACCGAAGTTAGAGACAACACATTAACGTTCGAGCCTGTAGCTATACTATACCCAACATCTGTTCATACGTTTATCCATCCCTCCTCCCTGAGGTTGCTGTTTTTTCTTTTCCTTATTTGACTTGAGCATCTAAAAGCGGGGTGTGTTGTATTTCTGTACAGACTGTAAGACCTTCTGCGGCACATCTGTAATTTGTGATATCGGGAAGGACAAATAAAACATCACTTGACAAAAGTTAACATAAGCAGTGATTAGGGTGCAGCGATGCTTTGCTGTATTTTATTAGAGACACTGATTCCCAACCATGGCGGCGGATGATGATCATCAGATGATTTACAGTGTAGGAAATAAGAAAACGCTGCTTTGCTTCCTCTTCTTTCAGACCGTTTGTGTTTTCTTGTGGAAACATTAGCTCTTGGAGACTCTGAAAAATGATTCAAACGTGTCAAGTCGAGTCAAGTTTATTTGTACAGATCCGAAAATCACAAATCACAGAGACGCCTCAGGGGGGTTCGACAGCGTGTACAGCAACACAGCAACCCCCCGTCCTAAGGCCCCCAGAAACAAACAGGGAATAACAAATAAAACAGCCAGAGCTAGAAAAGTCACTGATGAATGAAATTCATAACTGCATTGCTCAGGAATCAGGGACATACCCTCTGATAAGTGTTGCCGCTAGACATCGCATTGACTATTAAGGGTTCCATCCATCCATTTTCTATCCCGCTTATTCCTTTTCAGGGTCGCAGGGGTCTGCTGGAGCCTATCCCAGCGCATTTTATGGCGAGAGGCAGGGATACACCCCAGATGGTCGCCAGCCAATCGTGGGGCACACACACCATTCACACACCATTCACTCACACACTCACACCTATGGGCAATTTAGATTTGCCAATTAACCTGAGCATGTTTTGTATTGTGGGAGGAAGCCGGAGTACCCGGTGAAAACCCACGCAGACACGGGGAGAACATGCAAACTCCACACAGAAAGGTCCCAGACCCAGGCCCCAAGGCGGTCTTGAACCTGCGACCTTCTTGCTGTGAGGCAACAGTGCTACCCACTGCTCCACCGTGTCGCCACTATTAAGGGTTCACAAACAGAAAAGGTTTCCAACAAAGAAGACAGATATTCAGATATTCTTGGGCTTTTCACACTCACTGGTTGGTACCTGTAGCAAAGTGTTTTACCATTGGACATCTGTAATTCAGTTTTGTCAGGAAATATCTACAACTATTCTTCCTATCCGCAGTTTCCGTGTCAGACTATCCACAACTACTGTCTCCCAAAGACAAATAATGTCACTTTTGACATCCCTGTGTATGTTTTTTTTATTACAGATACCTACAATTCACTTTGAGATATCCGAAATGAAAATTACAGAAATCTGTATCTGAATTACGATGAGTAGCATTTCCAGTTTGAGATATCTACAATTTGATTCTGGCTAGTCATAATTCCTGTTCAAGATATCTTTAATTCACCACGATTAAAGATCCCTGCATGTCCCTTTTCAGATATCTAAAGGTGAAATGAAGATGTAGATATCTCAAACTAAAGTCCTGAAGTTGTAGATGTCACGAAACCAAATTTATTTAGAGATATCTGAAATATGTAACTTTCGTTTCGCCCAGTTAAAATGTAATTGCAGATATCTTGAATAACGCTTTTTTGACCGGGCGAAATGATGTCGCTGAAAAAAGCCTCCACTCCTGCAGCTGCAGCAGGGGAGCTAAGAAACACCACACGGGACGTTTGCAGTATCTCCAACTTTCATTGTGCCTAGGCTAAACTGAATTACTGATATCTGCATTTGACATTTGGGGTATGCGATACATTTGAATGGCGTTTTATTGACGTCATTGCAGATATCTGCATTTCCATTGTGCTTTATGTCGTTTCCGGACTTTCACAGAAAGACGTTGATATGGCAAAGATTGACAATTTCATAATTTTCCTTTAAAACGATGTATTATATTGTACAGTTCAGGCAAATATAATGTGTGTACTATATATTGTTGTGTCCAGAAGAGATGCTTGGACGAGGACTAGGACTTGACTGTAAGGTAGAACAGATGCAGCAGGCAGGCGGAGCTGCCCATGATGAGGTAGGATCCAAAGGCACGTGTTGAAAACGCCCACATCCCTGTCGCCGCTGTTCACCCCCGCAGTATGTCCACAACTTCTACATCGGGGGAAAACCGCGGCCTCATCCTCCGGAGCAGTTCCAGGAGCTTTGTGACTTCTCCAACGCGACATCCAGCTGTCGCCGGTCCAAGTCTGGGGCTCGCTGACGGCACGCGGTAGCAGAAGGTGGCGGGAAGCCGGTCTGCTGAGTGGCTGAGTCTGTGTGTTGTGGTGTTTATCAGCGAGCTAATCCGACGGACTAGAGCATCGTCTTGCCTTGACGGGTGAAAAACTCACTCAACATTGTCGCAGCCCTCTTGATGTAGGGACTTGACCATCTAGGAGAGCACTTTTTGTGCTGTGATCCCGAATTTAACAAAACAGTAACCTCCTTGAGTGCCGCCATCTTTATTGCAGATTTGTCTTTTTATTATGTTACTTCTGTCATGTGACCTCCAGTGACACGAAAGGTATACAAGAAAATGAAGAATGAAAAAGTTTATTAAGAAATACTGAATATGAACAAATCTGTTCGTGACACGGACATTTGTCTGTGCAAATGTGTGGTTAAAAGGCAAGCATATCTATGTCCTGAGAATCTTGAAGGTTCTATTTTCTGTAATTACTGTTTGTCCTTAGACCATTACAGATTTGCATTAAATCATGGCCACAACACACAAAAACACAATATGTGTTGTGACAATATTTAATGCACTTATTTCAAAAAATAAATTGCTAATAAATCATGTTGTAAAAGTGACGTGGCTCCTTTAAGAGCAGCTCTGTGGCTGGGGTGTGAGCTACTTAAACTGTGTGTGTGTGTGTGTGTGTGTGTGTGTGTGTGTGTGTGTGTGTGTGTGTGTGTGTGTGTGTGTGTGTGTGTATAATTATTAACATAATTAATTTAATAGATAAGATAAGATAATAGTTATCTATAAATACTCCAGTTCTTACATTAATGATGAATAACTTCTCCAGAGTGCCTGCTTTATCCAGATGATTGATTGCAACATGGGTGCAGGGGTGTGAGCCTCCGTAAACCCAATTAGTGATGATAACTTAACCCAACAACTCAGCTCATACAACATAGATGTTGCTGCATTGTGTAGCAGTCGCTTATTGAACATCGTTGTCACTGGAAAAAGTGCAACAATCCCATCTCCTTTTTCTTTTGAGGCAGCTAAGCAAAAATGTTGCTATTTCTATAGCTGTGAGTGCGGAGACACTCATACTATACTGACTTGAAGTGAAACACACATATATATATATATATATATATATATATATATATATATATATATATATATAGTCTTTAAATGTCACATTCTCAACTGAACTGTCACTCGCTCGAAGTCTGCTGAGGGTAAATAAAACCAACTAATCCAAGAGATCAGACAAAATGTTCTGACAGTGGATTTAATTCCCACACTGCTCATTCTTTAGTCTTTGCCTTGACCAGGCCGAAGGTTCGAAGGGCAAAAAGAACAAAAGAGACAGTGGGAAAAAGTTATCATCAGCGTATCCATCATATAGACAATGTGTTTTTCTCTCCCGAACTTTTCTCTCAAAACTCTTTTACAAAGCTTTTTTTTTTTTTGACAGTTCATGTCACTTACTCTGCTTTTAGTGCAAGAAGCCCACAGAAAAACCAGGATTAATAAGTAGCATATTTGACAATTGCTCTCATTGCTGAGCTCGTTTTATCTGCTTCTGTCCTCAGATCCGCTCAGATCAGGACAAGGATGTCGGCATCCGCTACAGCATCACAGGAGCAGGCGCTGATCAGCCCCCCAGCGGAATCTACAACATAGACCCCATCAGTGGCAACATGTTTGTCACCCAACCCCTGGACAGAGAGGAGAGAGCGTCTTTCCACGTAAGCAACAAACGAGCATGTCTGTGTCGTCTCCCCCCTCAATGTACATCTGTGTCATTATCTCCAATTATCCCGGTGGAAACGTGCATCGCCTCTGCGACCTCCTGATCCACCTTTCATTCCACCGATGTTACCTGCCACGAGAAAAGAAAAAGAAAAAACAAAAGAGAACAGCACAGGAGACTCGCTGTTCTGTGTCATCGCTCCGAACTTTACAGGCTGTGATTGATGCCGGAGCCGGCTGTGAAATGAGAAAATGCCTCGACGAAAACACACAAGCGCTTCGCCTGTCGCTTAGATGGAGGTTCGGCTGTGTGGAGGACGGATGGAAGGGAGAGGAGAGACACGACCGAGGTGGAGAAAACCGCTGTCTTTGTTCTCACCATCAGAACTAATGAGCAGGTGCAGCTTCAAGCCTGTGTGTGTGTGTGTGTGTGTGTGCCTGCAAAGACGTATGACTGATATATGACGTGTGTGTCTCCCACTCTACATTTGTGCTGCCCTGCTTTACTCACCCACCCCCACACACTGTTACCTGCTCACCTCGTGCACTCTGCAGCTGTTGCTGTTCAAAGGGACGAGAAGACAGACGTACAGTTCTCCTGCATGTGGCCTGCAGGACTTTCCTCTACACACACATTCCCGCACGCGCACACGTGCGCACACACAGACGTGCACACCAGAGGATTGAAGGATCGAGTTCCTCGCTGGCCCCGCTGGAACCATGGGTTAAACAGCTCGGCGGAATGCGTGAATTAAATATGCGGACCACATGAGACTTCCCCCTAACGCGAAGGCCATTGGTTCATATACACACGTTGCGGGTTTCAATTTATATCAGCAAAGACTAACACCTCCACTCGAGGTGAGTGCTGGTGTCAGACTCGCAACGCCTGCGTGCCTGTCAGCGTGATAGATGGCTGCGCCGCTGATAGAGCTAATTCAAAAGCATGCTCCTGTCTCAGAGGAACAATAGAATAAAGGAGAGTGGATCTCTTCCACGTCTCCGTCAGCGCGCACACAAACACACACACACACACACACATGCACGCACTTGGCAGAATGCATATATTATAGACGCCGGTGTGTACAGTACGTGTGCTGTGTATAAACAAACACAAAGCTCCAGATGATTGTCTCCTTGATTGGATTCTCTCATACTCCCGTGCCTGTCTCTGCGTGTGTGTTTTCGTGTGTGTGTGTGTGTGTTCCATTTAGTTTTAGATGAGCGTCTTGTTACTTTGCTTGCTAGGATCCTCGGGCTCTGGACACCGGTACATGTTGGTGTTTGTACACTCAACCAGCAAATGGGGATCAATAAAGCAGCCCGGTTATTGGTCCTGGGAAAGGGGTCTGTGAGTAAACAGCTCTTACCTGACACTGTCTGTGGTGAAAACAGCACGTTAGGTTGAGGGCACTTCAACCTGAATGCGCCTCCTATTTAGAGCCCTGCAGACCCATGCTGCTTGTGATGTGATGTATGATTTAGTGTTGGAGAATGTAGCCAGCGTTTGACCCAGGGGAAATTTTGTCCATTGCTTACTTTCTTTCAACTTGACAGCAAGTTCCCAGCACCGGAGCGCTCTCGCCGGCCAAACTTTGCTTGTTAGTTTTGGGTTCAAGCGAAAAGAGAGACGAGGCTGCTGTTTTTGACAGAGCGGCTCCGGGGGGAAGTGATCCGCGAGGTGAGGAGAGTAGGCGTTAGCCCGAGCTTTTTTTCGGTTTCGTCAGACAAGAGTTACCGCGAGTCAGCAGAGCACAAGGATAATTGAGTACATATGAGAATGTCTGGGATTTTCTCCTTTTTTTTCATGCATGGTTATTTACATGGCTACATGAATATCAGGGTAAGTGTGTTTTTCTGGAATGCATCAACAATGATGAGCTGATTGCGGGGAGGGCGATCAGTATTGTATGACTGAATGCACACAGAAGGATCTACAAATGCATTTCTAGCTTTTTATATAAATGACTCTCCACAAAAATATTGCATCCATCCACACAAATACTTATCATTGCATATAAATGTAAAAGACATTCACACATATATTTCTGATGCACAGACATTCTGGCTTTAAATTTATGTAATAGAAATACACAGATATATGCATTTAATATAAATCACATCAATGAGAGTTGTTGCATTGGCTATCATTAGATTGCACAGGTAAAGGCCAAACACAAGCTGTTCTTATTCTCTGTGGATGGTTCAGTCATTCTGAAGCTCACACTGCAGTGTGCTGATGTCAGTACACACACACACACACACACACACACACATCCATCTGCAGGTTGCACAAGTGCACACACTCTGCCAGGCCCTCGGAACACATTTCCAATTCCTCCATTGAGCAGAAACGCACAAACAACGGAAGACGTGCGCGCCCACAGATGTAATGATACGTATTGTAATAATATGGAGACATATAGAAAAGCAGCAAACATGCGAGCACACACATATCCACAGACGGAAAGGACGAAATAAGTAAATGTAAATAAATGAATACATACAGTTAAACACAAAGTAAAAACAAATGTTATCACACCTCGCCGCACGCGAGCACACATGCGTGAAAGCAGTCTCACATATCACAGTCACACATCCCTCAGCGTGCAGCATTTCACAGCTGAAAAAACAGATTGGCTCTGTTTGTTTGTTGCATCTCCTCTCCATGTTTGTTTGCTGTGCTTCAGCCAATGGAAAACGAGCATCTTGAGGGTCATTAAGTGGCTAAAGCGGGCTCTTCTGATTGGCCGCGTCCCCCCCCTCCCCTCCCGGCGAGCGTCTGCTCCACCGGTGTCGGCGGCCTGTGTTAATATGCGCAGACATGCGTCTGAATCGCTGTTTGGACGCGTTTGTCTGTCTGTTCGGGTGCGTTCTGAAACATCCCTGACAGGCAGGCACAAAGCCGACATGATTAGTCGTGTTTCGGTAAAGGCAGGTGCCGCCGTTCAATCTCTCGTGTCACACCCACAATACATCAAGCGCTCCTGTAAATAGGCTGGCAGGGCAGAGCTTCCTCCACGGCGCAGCGGCAGACACAACGTCCCGCTGCCAGCGTGTTGGTTTTAGCCAGAACGAGGCGCCCGTTCTCCACCGCGCCGCGCCAGGCTGTGATTGAATCACATGTCTGCCGAGGACATGGGTTTCTGGGCAATTGAATGAGAGTAATGTAAGTCACAGTGAGGAGTGCCATTTTGGTTCCGGGGGCTATTACAAAGCTTTTGCGTTATGTTCGATATCATTAGCAGGGATTGGTGGGGAGTGTAGGGTGTGTAACAGCGGCAGTGGAGATTAAGACATCCCAGTGTAGATGATGATTGCTTTTGTCAGTTCTCCCTGTTCGAGAACACCCCCCCACACTGCCTCTTTGTGTTTTCATTTACTTGCACAAGGCTCTCCGCCTCTCTACGCTCCTTCCCATCTCATTCCCTCTTCTCCCTGCACCACCACCACCATCCTTTTTCCCTATTTTTGCCCTCTCTGTTCCCACGTTGGGAATCGTCAGGGAGCAGCTCATCAGTCCAAACGTCTGGCTTTGTCAAAACAAACTTGAGTCGCGATTCTCCGCCGAACAAAGAGAAAAGAAGCCACAGCTTGGAGCATGCCACTCCTCTGTGATGTTTGCCGGGGCCTCTGGCTGTGCCAGCGACAGGACAGGTGCCGTTTGTGTGTCTGGAAACTGTCTCACGGGCCCTGTCGGCGGACAGGAAACTGACTATTTGCTCGTTAACCACTTAAACGCTTTGTTCCGGGTTCAAACCGGTTCTGCAGAGTCAATCAGTCGGTCTACGGCTGAGAAACGTGTGGAATATTCATCCAAGCTCTTGTTCAGCATTGAATACTAATGGCACTCTCTTTCTTTGTTTGTGTGTGTGTGTGTGCAGCTGCGAGCCCATGCGGTGGACATGAATGGCAACCAGGTGGAGAATCCCATAGATCTGTACATCTATGTGATCGACATGAACGACAACAGACCTGAGTTTCAGAACCAGGTGTACAATGGCTCCGTGGCCGAAGGATCCAAACCAGGTAAGAGCACCTTCCTTTCTGGGTCTGCAGTCCGTCTCCATGCAGCAGTGATGCAACTAATGTGTGCATGTTGCACAGCGTGATGGCTTTTGTCTCTCATGCAAATTTAAGTTGATTTTAATACCGAGGAGAAATAGACGGCAACCAGGAGCTGCCATCTACGACGCGTAAATTATTCATTTAGTTGGTTCAGCGTGGGTTAGCAGCTTAAGTTGCAAAGTCAACACCTTTTTCCGGCCTGAACCAATCACAAACCGTCGTCCAGGCCGAACCAATCAATCAACAGCAACAATAATCTCTCTTTTATTGACGTTATTCATAAAGGCACAAACAAAATACAGCAGGCTTTGATTTATTTTTTTACAGAAGCCAAGAAAAGAAAAAGAGGAAAAAAAACCTCGGAATTGAGTCAGTTTGATTCAGGAAGGATCTAATTAAAATCAAATGCCGTATGGAATGTATTTGTATGCAAGAGATCGTGCATAATGAAGACGTTCCATGACAGCAGCACAGCTTGTATTGTGACTACAGACAAACTGAAGAGAGAGTTCTGTCACTTAGGAGGATGATACGCATAAAGGTCAAACTGCATTGTTCAATTCTGGTGGCTGAGTGGTATTTAAGCAATGAAATAGTCATGAATATAAGCCTATAATAATTTGAGATTGTACTCTAATACTTTGTATTGTATAATGTATCAAATTAGATTGCTGCACCAAATGAAAAAAACACCACTTATACAAACACTTTTATATCCCCAGTACTGGGCCTTCCACAACATTAATAATACAGTAATCTAAATGCAAAAAAATAATTTTAAAAGGAAAAAAAACATTCTAAATGACTTGCAAAGCTTCCTGTTGCTTAAGGATTCCATTTTGGTCGTGGAGGGTTCACTTCAGCTTGGAAGCCTTTAAGGTCATTTTGACCGGATAGATTGACCCATTTTTTCCAGTCTTCATAGGCTCCTTCAGGAAACCTGAAGTTTCAATGTTACTTACAGCCACCTTGATTGCTTTCATTTAGAAGGTGTGGATTTACCGTGACTCTCAGTTGGTTTGAATGAGGGCAGGCTCATAAGATATTTATGTTGCGGTGTCTTAGCTGGATGCATCATTATCAGATTCTGCAGAGCATGGAGAGGCGCGGACCTTCCCTTCAAATGGGAGGAAGAGGAGTTGTGGTCAGTGCAAAGTCAGAGACAAGAACGGAATGTGCAAGTAGCTCTCATGTCTCGACAGGGAGAATTCTTGTACTAACAATCAGACCCCGAGGACCCCGTGTTTGTCTTCATAGCTTTCAGATATTGTTCTGCTGCAAAGTTTAATCTTGGGGGGATTTATAGACAATATAGGAAAGCCGCGTGAGTGAGTGTGTGTACATGTGTGCACTGTATGGATGAGTGAGTGCAGGATCGACTTTGTTATGTGTGTGCACATGTGAATACACACGTAACAAGGGTTACTCCTCAGTGGAGCGTGCGTGAGTCTATGTACAGAGCCCTAATTAGCGAGGGCAACCACACATTCCATAAGCTACTTCCTTCGTTTTTCACTCCGATACACTCTGCTTCCTTTAAAAAATAAGACTATGCAACGACAAAAGTCTTTGAATTCAATTTTGCTCGGACGAGAATGCTATCTGTAATCCCAATTAGCAGGAAACATATTACACCGTGTATGGCATGATTGCTCCGCTCTTTATTAAGCAGCCACTGCCAAGTAACGTTTGTTTTTTGTGCAGGTGGAGCACCATGTCGCATGTGGAGTGTTTGGTGTCAAAAAGGCGCTTTTTGTGTGTGGAGCGCAGCGCCGTTTGTCTTCCATTGATCTCTGAATTAATACATTTTTAATTAGGCTATGAGGCCACGTAGACATAATTGCCTGTTGGAGAAAACAAGAATGTCTGTGATTCATCGTCAGTGTAGACCACCTACACACCTCATTCACTGGAATGAGAAAGCGGATCCAAACTTGTGACTGGTACTGCTGGTTCAAGGAGAAACTTGATACTTTTTCTATCCCATTTAAGCCTTTATTATATCCTCCATCAGTTAAATCTTTTACTCACTGATAATGGACCCAGCTTAGAGCTCAACTGTCTCACACTTTTGCTTAAGTCGTTTTTATACCCAGCAGGCCTGCAGTTAAAGAAGGGACTGAACGGCCGACTGAGATGTGCACTTGAGGTGAGGTGTTTTATTTAATGTAGGTGCTGACCTCGACTGGACTTTTTGTATGTGCCTTTTCTTATGCACCAGACACTTTGCTGCATTGTGTGCAAAACCAACAACAGAGAACGTTGAGAATGAATGCTTCTTCTTTCTACAGTAGCAAAGAATGAACCAAACTCAGGCTGTAGAGACGGCCTTTCCTGTTCGCAGCCACCATACTTGGTTTGCTGATCACTTGGTTACAATCTGCAACCTTCGCCAAATAGATGCTGTATCTTCAATGCTTTTAATATACTCCAGTGTTGCATATAAATCAAGATTTTAAGTGATAATCAAAAAAGCCACCATTGTGACGGTCACTCGGTTCAACGCTGCACACACCCCTGGGGCGCGAGTAGCATTTGCATGTGGATTGGATCGTTCTGTGAAAAAGGAAAAAAAAGGGCATGAAAATCCCTGGAGATTTTACCTCAGGTGACATCTGTTTTCCAGTCTGGCAACAGGTGCAGTTGAAGCCTGCAGCTGACAGGTGCTGCTCTGGGCAGCGAGGGTCCCGGAACGTCTCAATTCTCTGTCCATATACCTCGCGCAGTAATGCACAATAAAGTATGGCCACATTGGGGGCATTTTCATGGTAATACAAAATGTAAAAGCTTCTAATCATTTTTTTGTGAGTAATCAACAATGAATCAGTTCTATCATCAAAAAGAAGTTATAATTTGCCAAAATTACATAAAATGGTTTAATATATTAAATGTATGCACCGATAACGTGCAGTCAACTCAGTGCTGCAGTAAGGCAGAAAAATAAAACATGCTGAATGAAATACAGAAAACTAAATGAGCCTGTGCACAAAGGAAGTACAGCCTGCAGTCTGCAGTCTGCACACTGAATAGGTCAACTCTAAAGCAATGGTTAGACTGTTTAAGGCTGACACAACATGATTTTTTGTTATTTTCTGTTTTTTTATACTGTAAAAGAGCTTGTCAAAATGCTTTGTTTGCAGTGTTACTTCTACTCGCTCCTCATGTCAATGTCAGATCGTTTTATCACATATGCTCAGACCGACCTCTATACTTTGTTGCTGAGGTTGCTCCATGGATTGTGGGCTATTTTTGATTGGGTTCAGGCTGTGACACGTACGCTTTCATTTGAGAAGTTTACTTTTTGAGTAAAGTTTTTTTGTAAATCACGCCAAGATATTCCAGTATTTCAGTATTCCGAGGATCTGACTATAATAGTACTCTTGGAAATGTGTATGATGCAGCTGCTTTAATGATAAAACATATTTTACGTCATGAAAATGTGTGTAATAGTAGTAATCTATATTTTGGATATTTAGCGATTAGAAATCAGGAAATGTACGAATTATACGATTTACGTAATTTGTTTTTATATGCTAAGCAAACAGGGCATACACATTAAGTAAAGTTAAACTATGTTAGTATCACTACCTTAATCACATCCTGTACCAACAAACACATATCAAAGGTTCTCTGAAGCCTTACAACACATCTTTCCATCTATGGCGCTGTATGAAAGCCAGCAAAGAGGGAGACCTACAGGGAACCACCCTTATCACCGTCACCAGATGTTACGTAGCGAGAGATCGGATCAAACCATCCAGCCAG
The DNA here is from genome assembly GCA_036785175.1 of Eupleurogrammus muticus. NCBI lineage: Eukaryota > Metazoa > Chordata > Actinopteri > Scombriformes > Trichiuridae > Eupleurogrammus > Eupleurogrammus muticus. The sequence goes on from JAYKQN010000021.1 coordinate 2,226,530, forward strand.
GATCCGTTCCAAACACCATCGTTTGTCACTTTCTGCCACGGGGCCCTGCTCAGTACCAGATGAACCTGTGTGACTGATATCATTTAATTTGTGCAGGTAATGAAACGTTACAAAACAGTACCTCACAAAGTAAGCTATCTGATCACATTCAGCTCTCATGTTGTGGCATTAATGAGGAATAAATAGGATTCAGTCTGCAACTATAGGATTAAATAGTCTCATTCATCATTAAAGAAATCACCTGTAGCGTCTGGCTCAGGTGCAACAAGCTGAACTCGACATTCACGCCGAATTAAGTAAAATTGCGTGAAACGCCGCGGCTTTCTTTAAGTAAATTCACCGAGAGGATCTCAACGCTCTGTAAAACATCACAAGACCGCAGCATGAGACAGTCCTTGGGTTTTTGTTAAGTGGCCTCAGATAAACATTTTTGGACGTGCTGTGACTCCTTCAGAGGGCTTCTTGTATTCTTAGTCTGCAGTGTATTCAGAACATCTGCCCTGTGATGTCCTCCCCCTCCTCCTCCTCTCCGCATTGTCCCCCACTCTGAAGTTGTTCCCTTTTATGGAGTGTCTTCCTTAAAAAAAGGGCCTTCTGAAATGAGAGTGCACGATCAAAACCAGCAGCTGAGTGCCTTCTCTCACAGTCGATTTGCCATCCCAAGGGTAGGGGCAGGCATGTTTTCTCTCTCTCTCTCTCTCTCTCTCCTTCCTGAAAAGTTTGCAGTAAGAGTGTTTCTCTGTCTTGCCTAGGGGGGGTTAATTAGGGATAGGCCCTGGAGAGGGGAGATGGAGGCCAATAGAGGGGGAGGAAAAAGATCTTTCAATCAGAATATTGGACCTGGATTATGTGAGCAGCCCAACCACCAGGTGTTTATTATGTTCTGTCCATGTACATTTGGTCATATGAACAGTGTGTGTTCTCTGTTTTATTTTATTTTCATGCAAATATTCTAATTTACCTATAGGTGTTTCAAGAAACTGAAGTCCTGCCACTCGTGCTTCTCGGCTCTGCTCCGCTAACATTTGTAATCGAGTGAGTTCAAAAACTCACAGGACTTTTGTTGACTATAATTGTAGCCACACTGTGCCTTGTTCAGTGTGATTCTCTTTGACTTCTGCAAGTTAGTTACAAACAGAAATCCTCATCACAGCACGCAAGCAAACACACACACTGGCCCTCAGATCTGGAGTCGACTGATCAGAACAATACAGACGATGGAAAAAACCCAAAAATAAGTTGTATCCAAAAGTAAGAATACAATTGCCTGTGTCCTCTGGAAACATTGATACTGCCAAAATACATGCTGCTCTGCCTATGAAAGGAAACATACCTTGTGCATATGTCAGGACAAATGCACAACTCACTGAACCGTTCAATGAAAAATAGTAAAACAAACACTAAAAATCTGTGATTTTTATTCTACAGCTTTACAATGAAATAAACAGTTTCCATTCACCTTACGAACCAGTTTTTATGAACAATATTGCTCAAATGATGCTGTCTACACTAACGTGACTCACAGATAGTCATGTATAACAGCACCAATGTGCAGCGGTACATTAGTTATAGTGTAAAGCTCCATATCACGGATCCTCCTCATGTTGCTTCCCAGCTCTTAAGTTACAATTCAAAGCTCCGTTGGCCTGGCCAGTCTTGCTGCACCGATCATGTAGCCAACGTAAGAAAAATGTCACAAAGACCACATGCGAAGAGGTTCCAATCCCAGCACTTTCACCTAGTAGAACAAAATCTGCACCCAAATTAATTTATTTAGAAACACATATAACACTATACAGGGAAAAGTATGAAGAGATTTATCATGAGTCCGGTTTTACATGGCCTAACCACACAATTTCAAAACTGATATGCAGGTTAACATCTGAACTTTTAACATAAATTGTATGCTTTTACAATAACTACATTTTCTTGTCCCTCCTTATTTAAATGTCCAGGTCTTACCCAATGCACGATATGTTGTTACTATATAACAGTCCAGTAAAACATAAAAAATCTACTTAAGCTTTGGAATACAAACCTCCTACAGGCACTGCACTCATATAAACAATGTGACATACATGAATCAAGGAAAATGTATTTTTTAATATAAAATGTGTAAATAAAAATATAATCTTGTTTCCACTGTTGCAATAATAAAATAATCAGTCATTTAGCTTATAATAACAAGAAGCACATGCATCTTAAAATGATGGGCGCAGACTTTCTGTATACCGGTAATTCATCAATCATACACTCCCGCAAAAGACGTGACACGACCGTTTCTCCAGGCTGAGCAGTTGACCATGACGTGATCATGTAGCCAAAGTGATCATGTAGTAAAGTGATATTCATGTGTGAAATCAGCGGAGAACCTGTGTAACTTGCTGCCTCTCTGCCTGCCTGGAGGGTCAGCAGTCAGCGCATCACACCAGCACCAGCTGCCGCCCCCGTGACCCTGGACAAGAGGCGGGCGTCCGCCAGCAGGGCCGCCACGCCGCAGCAGGTATCAGGGCTCCAGACGCAGCCTCACACCTTTGATCCGGCCTTTTGCATCGTTATTATTTCCTAGCGGCTGGTCTGGAATGGTTTGAAGGGGCTTTGGCTGGCGTCCCCAGAGAGCACTGGGCTCCATTAGAGGCTCTTGTGTTACACTCTGTCCCCCTTCATCTTTTCCCTGATGATTCACTGCGTTTCAACCTTTTCTCTTACCCCCCTCCACTTACCTCTCAGCCCCTACTTCTCCTCCTCTGTTTCTCTGTCACACTCTTCCTCCTCCATCTTCCCTCCTCTGATGAGCACGATTATCCTCTTAAACAGCCCATCCTCTGCTTTCTCACTCCCAGACTTCCCTCTCCTGCTTTTGCTTTTAGTCATCTTCACTTTTTTCTATTTTTCATTTGCAAATCTCCTCTTCAGATTCGCATCCATCTGTTTGTGTCCACCTCCCTGTGTCTGGATTCTTTCTCGGATGCATCTCCTCTTCTTTTTTTTTTTGTCCTCAAACGTCCTTCTTTATCGGGATGCAGATGTTGACTCTGGCTGACGGATGTTAGCCAGCAGATAGACCTCGCCCGGTGATCTCGGGGCCGCGTGAGCGAAATGACCGACAATATGCGAGCCTGCCACCAATTAAATTTTCAGCTCCAGCGATTTTGGCGGAAAAGCAATTAGGATTTGGAATTAGTGTTCAAATTAAAGAGGAATTAAACAGGCTCAGGGATTAACCCTTTCAGGCATGGCCGCCCCCTCTCTCTGATCCGAGGGTACTCTATCATGGCATCGCCAACTCCTCCTCGGCACAACGACAGGTAGCAGCGGCAACATGTGATCCGACATCACGTCCTCTCCCTCCCCAGTCCCCCTGGGACACGGGAATGCTTGATTATATATATAGTGACGCCGCCCTGGGTGGAGTAGCAGTAATTGTTTTTCCTTCTTCCTGCCTTTTCTTGGACTCTACTCTTTTCCCTTTGCCGAACAAAGTGACAAATCTCGCTTTGAAACTTAATGAAGTTTGAAATAGAAATTCCCGGCTACAATTATCCTGCCCATGCAGGCTGTCACAGGAATGATGGTGTCATCTAGACCCAATTATGGGAACGGAGACACCTGTAACTGCCGGATCAGCTCGAATCCGCCAGCCGTCATGCTTTGGTTCAGACATTTACATTTACGGTTTGGAAGGCGGCAAGGCCAATCTGATTTCCTTGTGTCTGCTGCATGGTAAATCAGAGAATGTGTTTTGTGATTAAGTTTTCAATAATCTGATATTTAAACATTTCAGCCTCAGCACCTGCTATGTCAACTTATGCATTATGCTTATGCATTAGTCACCGTGACATGAAAACTATGGACTATCTATCTATTCCATTATATATGTTATAATCGTTATCGGTTTCCAATTAATTCCTACAAGGAACTACAGGGTGATGTAATCACAGAGGTTCCTCCATTTCTCTGCCTCCCCATCTCCTTTTTTTCTCCCTTCACTTTTCAGTTTTTCTCCGCTTACACTGTCTTCTCATTGGAGCATGTTAGCACTTCAACCCTCTCTTCTCTCCGCCATTCCCCCTTTTTCGTGTGAGCTGACACTTTCGTCTCTGCGGCGGCGACGGCGGCCGCCTGTAAATGGCCGCCTGATGAAAAGTGACATTTTCACAGAACGCCCGCGAGAGAGGCAATGTGAGCTCTACTCTTCCCGGCACAAAGTGCTCCTAATTGCCCGCTCGCATTTGTGAGCCCGGGCTGACAAACTCGTGCAAATCAATAATTCTGCTCGGGGAAGATGCGGGGACACCGGGCCTCTCACCCTGGTACGTGCTGCCAGGACGTACACACATGCATACAGATGCACACACACGCACCTATTAGGAAACACAGGCGTATATGCACTCTGTACTCCTGCACACACACACACACACACGTACTGCCTCAGCACCTCAGCACCTCTGCGCTGTCTGTCTTAAATGGCAGTGTTTATCCGTGATCCTAAGACAAATAGGGAGAGAGCATCAGAGCATTAAGGGCAGCCGCGGTGTCGCTGAAGGCTGAAATAATGGATGGTGGAAATGGCAGAAGACCCAGTGCTGCTCATTAGTAAATGGACTGCACAGGTGGAAACGCTGTCCCACGCGCTACAGAGGACAAAGCGGCACAGCTTAAAATAGGGGCTTACGTAGCCGATTTTGTTGTTGGCTTTTTTTTTTGTACTCTTCTTCGCTAATAGCTTTCACTCTAAAACTTGCTTGCCGGAACAAAAAGCCGAGAATGTCACAGCAATTTGCAAAAGTCTGATTGACTTGTTTGGGTGTGTGTGAATTCAGGTTTCTACTGCATCCTCTTTGACACTTTAGGAAATGCATTAACAGTGATGTGGGTGAAAGACCTTGAAAAAGCACGTCTTTGTATTTAACAAACGCTGCATTCTCGTTTCTTTTTTTTTTTTTTTTTTGACCTCGTCCGCCCTGTCTCTGCCGCCCTCCCCTGGCTAACCCTCTCGTCTGTCCGCAGGCTCGTCGGTGATGCAGGTGACGGCCAGCGACTCGGACGACTCCACCACGGCCAACGGCATGGTGCGCTACCGCATCCTGTCGCAGACGCCCCACAGCCCCATTCCCAACATGTTCACCATCAACAGCGAGACCGGCGACATCGTCACTGTGGCGGCCGGCCTGGACAGAGAGGTGAGCGTCGCCGTCCGCGTCACCGTTTGGTCACGTTGCCTCTTATTTTAAGGTCACTGAGTCACGCCACCATCCGCGTCGTTATGATCGTCCCCATTTATGGGGCCTTCAGCTGCTAACAGGCAAAGGAACAGACCTTCCACTGCTTAGTCATTACAAGATAAGAGGGTCTCGTCTGTGGAAAAAATCCAGGGGGTAAACGAGACCAAAGCAGAATGTGTTTGTGGGAGCTCAGCTTCATGGCCAGGCTGTTGCCAGACAACATATGATACTCAAACACAGGAAATACAAGTTAGAACAACTTACATGTCTGGAGTCTTGATTTTTTCTCTCTTAGGCATCAATGAATTTGTCAAAGAGGTCGAGATAGGACAGGATAGAATAAGTTTTCCAAGGTTTTAGACCATTAGTCAGACACAACTAGACATAAGATGTAAGATTTTGTGGATAGAGTGATTAACCAATGATTGAAGACAAGAGTCAAGGGACAAGAGCATCGTATGATGAGGGGTCTCAGGAAGCCGGCTTTATTCTAAAGGGTCACATGCTTAGAAATGAAATGAAATGGATTCAGATGGGAAGTTTTATCTTCTTAGCTGGCCTGCTAACATGTGCTAGTGAGGCTTCATTCAGGAATCAGTAAGTTCAGACTCGTAGGATGTAACCTGCAGCTTCACTTACAATAGAGGACTTGATGTGGCCACTGTGACTAGTCTCCATCCACCTTCTTTTATCATATTAGACACATAGACCCACATAGAGCTCTGCTCAGAAGAAGCCGGTTTGAG